>BQNB010012451.1:51232-74949 GCA_026074375.1 Tanacetum coccineum
CATGCTTTCATCTAACATCCAACTATTTGTTAATTTACTCAAATCAATCGACTCTTATATAACAGATAAGAGAAAAATACCTCCATAGAATCATCGTTCTCATTGGCTTATTAGCAATTCTTTAATTCTGAAATATGCAATTGTTATATGTCTGGGTATTCTGGCTGCTAGAAGAAGTGTCTCCGATACATGCTAGCTAAACTGTTGTTGTTTGGTAGCTTGCAACTTGAAGCACATCTCATAAATATATAAAGATTTGTACTCACTTAAACCACATCTCATAAATATGGTTAATGTGTAAACAGTTAAGCAGAACATGTTTTTCAAGAAAACTAGAACATTGACAATATATGGTAATGCAGATTATACGTGAAATGATTCCTCAAGTTTTATGCTTTAAATGTAAATGAGCTAAAATCTTTAACCTGTTCGACCCTTTAGGGTTTAAACATAACCCGAATCGACTACATAAAAGTAAATGGGTCAAAACTGGCATTTTAATTTCTGTAATGATTTAGTTTTTTTTATGTGGATTTTGTTGTTTTGTTAGGGGGCGTTTGGATTAACTTACAATGCATTGGATCATTGTATATGGCAGAGGTACAGTTTGATTTATGTTAATGAATGATTTTTGCTGGAAAATGCAAGCTTTATATTTTATGCATGTCACTGTCTAATTTACTTGCTTCGTTCCTTCAGTTATTGCATTTTTTAGACATAACAAGGATTAAAGTTTAAAGTTCCTTATGATTTGGAAAAGTTCATGTATTACATTTACTGTGTTGCTTCAGTAATAACAAAAAAGTTATGGGAATGAATTCATGATATATTGATTATGATTCAAGTTTGCGATTAGTGATAAATATATACACTTTTGCAGGAGGTAAATGTGGAGCGGGAAAGAAATGATCATGTAACCGTAGTGAAAGCAGATACTTTGAAGCTCATTGTACAAATCCCGAAAACGCCTAAATTGTCGTTACCTTTTCCTGATGAGCACTCGAGTCTCACTTTGGAGGAAACGTCCATTGAGGTGCCAATATGTTCTCTCGATTGCTTTGATAATGGTAGTTTAATATCATAGTTTTTAATTGTTGGTTGTATGCTTATTACTCTTAGGGGAAACCTATACAGATGATGGGGTACCACAAGAAGAGGTTGAACGGGTTATTTTGAAGTTGCCGAGATTTGGGTTATTTGAAGCTGCTGATTTCAACTCTTAGTCTTGCTGATTTCTTCTGTTTGTTGTCATCGATGGTGAATGTGAGCATCCCAAACGCTGAGCTAATGATTTCAACTCCAGGTTAGACCTATTGAGTTGTAGTTTACATGTTACTTTTTTCATTACATACACAAATTTGTCACGCAAGTTGGATCGAACAAGTAATACTGGAATTAGTCCACTATATGTTATCGCAGTTATACTGGTCAAAACTGATGTCATACGACCATAAGATCTCGGTAATAATTTTGATACTTGGATAAAGCTGGTCTATAAATATTGTCGGGCAAATGGTGATTTGTAAAGTTTTTAATTTCTAAGACCACTATTGTCCATTTCTAAACAAGCAAAACTTATGTGGTCTATCTTTTACGTGATCTTGATAATTTACAAAAAGTAGTTGAAATTCGGGACTCGAGCTGAGTACCTCTAGGACTAGCCACTCAAGGAAGGACTTCATTTAAAATACAATTGTTTTTCAAGCTATTGAATTAGTCACACAGATGATTTTAGTAGTGTAACATGTATCTTAATTATATTTAACCAAACCAGCTTACCTAGCTACAACTTCTGATTTAGTCGAATAATGATTGGAGGTTTGACCTGGACAAAAGAACACCTGGAAACTGTACCATCTGATTGAAAATAGTTGGTCCGTTTGAACAGAGAAAGATCCGTGTTTAGTATATTTGTTTCTATAGCAGCTGCCAGAAAGTGGGTTAAGTCCTAGGGTTTGAACAATCCTTACTTATCTTGAAAATGTCAGTTCACCTGCAAAAAATCAGATGTTGACTTTTCGGGGACGAAGATTATAGTACTTTTCAAGGAAAATTACTGGATATCTTTTTAAAGTATGATTTTTATGTGTTTGAATGTTCAGATGTTTGATCTGAAGGGGATAATAAGCTGGTCGGTGGCACGTGTTGACTGGTCAGAACATGAATGGCATATGAAATCATATAGGCTAAAGGACATCTCATCCCAGTTCACATATTTCGGTATTTTCTTTTCTTATTTAATGACAAAATGAGAATCACTCCATAGTAAAAGAAGTAAAAGAAGTAAAAATCGTTTAACTGAACGATGTCGACTCAAAGCATTACTAAATCCATGACAGCCTAACCACATGTCCGTACCATCCACTGCTATCCATCTTTTACGTCCATAAACTCTACAGTTATGTTGACATATAGTAACAATCATATGCATAAAATTTCCTTTCATCATAATTGCTAAAGGGTCCAGTATACCGGATATATGGACATAAGTGAGGAAACTATCAGACCTACGAAGGGCACTAACTCATCTTTATAGCAATCCACTTGGTGCTAGCACGCAAAATGCTAACAATTATCATATACTTTTAGAAGAAGAATAAACAAGTGAAATAACAAAATGTTATAATACAAGTCTACGCTACTAATGGCAGCAGTAAACATCACAACTAAAGCAACATTCCAACATTCCAAACAGGTCACCACAAATGAATATCTTAGATCACATATCATAGCAAAAATTTAAGAGAAGGATATAAATACATACATCTTGTTCACGATCCTTTGCCGAGAATCAGCTTGCAGCTGAGCCCTCCAATCACCAGATTCCATAGATGCGTCACCAACAGGACCACCACTTACACCCTGAGTCGGCCTCCAATTACTGTTATCCATCTCCTATTCAAACAATTGCTTCTCAATCCTATTTCAAAAGTCAAAAATGTGTCAAAGATTCTATAGTAGATTTATAGTAGAAACATCTGAATCTATTTTGATATCATTACAAGAAATCTCACCAAGACATTAATTATCAGTTATGCTGCAAGAATCGGCTCTGATATTTGATAAAACAAACAAAAAAAAATAACAAAATGACTTACCTTCTTTGTTAATGAAGTATTTATCTTTGATAAGTAACTGATCTAGAAGACTATTATTCAGTAGCATTTTAACACTGTTATATCATTGTCTTATCAGAACAATTGAAGGGGGTGTTTGTTTAAGCTTATGTTTGGCCTTATGAGCTTATCTCAGTTCGACTTATGTTTGACAAGCCCAATTTGTCCGTCTTATGAGTAAATACAAATCGGTCAACAAATTATATGTAAGTTAAGCATTAGGTAAAGAAACCAATGAGCCTAATCCTTTAAGACATTCATTTATGGCCATGTTAATTTGAGGATGATAGAAGCCATTTCGGGTAAGCACTATTAAGGGTTGCTTATTCATGCTTCGTATCTAATTATGTGTATTTACTACTTAAATCCTTAAATAAGCATAGTTCCCAAATACTAACTATTAAAGCAAATCCAAACACGCTACCCTGCATTGCATTCCATTGGTACGTGCATTTCAGTACTATTTTTCTACATTTTTTTAACCATTTTCATTAGCTATAAACAACGTTTGTATGTTACTATAGGCACGGAATACGACAACTGCAAAGAGGATGGTCAGACGGGCCAGCATACAAAACACAATGCCTGATCGAGCGGGGGACTAACCTGTCCTAAGCAATTGAAGGCGGATCCACAAGTAGTGATGGTGCGGTTGCTGACATTGATTCAACATACAGCAGTAAGCATCTTCTTTCACCAATGAAAATATACCATCGTCTTGCTTTTTGGCATAGATGTAGAAATGGCTTAATAGGAACAGGCTGAACAAGTCAAAAGTTGCTCAAAATGTATTTTACTGTATAAACGCTCCTATTTTTTCTAAAAAAAATGACAATAAGTTTGGTAAGAGACACTTAATTATAATAATTCTCAAGGTTTAGACAATATTTGGTTCATCTAACCTGACGTGTTTTGAGCTGCACCAAAAATACCAAGCCCGTCGGACATACATCTTATATGCTTAGGTAGAATTTTTATTCCTTCAAATGTTTCACGGAAGAGTTGGGAGGAATTTCATAAGCATGAGCTGAATATATAGCAGATTTAGCACAACATTAACAAATGTTCAACCTATATAAAAATGTGCATGATGGGTTTGACAATAGTGGCTCTATTATGCTCAAGTTAGAATGAAAAGAGGGGATTATGCTTCATCTATAACCTATTTACGCGTCACATAACTTTACACTTTTCGTAGTTGTGGACCGCCTCTTATCAAGTCTGCATCTTTTCATGTTTTTTTATCTATTTTACTCATCTCCCATGGCTCATCAAAGACATAGTTATAACAGGCGATTATAGTGTCCATGGTCTATATCTTCCGTAAAAAATGGTAAAATGGATATTATTAGTTGTGTCGTAACTCATACGCAAATATGCTAAATTACAAGTTCACGTCTTTTAAATTACTTCCTGGTCAACCCAACTTGACCCGATGTACTAGACTTGATCTGTTTCAACCCTTTCCCACTTTGACCGGTTATGCAGTCTGTCCATCAATACAAGTTATGAAAATATAAATGTAGAAAATTGTTGTAGCTACTCATATTTTACAAAATATGGTGTCGTATTTTTATTCAAAATTAATATTTTGACTACGTTCCGTACATAAGACCTCATTTCCCTTTTTATGTCACACTATATACCAGGATAATATTTTGCACTACAGTATGTACGATATTCAGCACGGTACATATTTCCAGCATCTTTTTTATCCCTACAAGTGTGCAGCGGTGCATGTTCTCCACAATATCTAGAAATTAAGCTCTTCACATTCCAATAAACAGGAATTTCCAAACATTGCTGGCACAATCGGGACGGATTTGTGCAATGGCTTGGATTGTTCAAAGCATTCTTAACTTGTTGACATACTGGAAATATTGCCACTAAGTGTTTCCTTTTTTACAGCTTAGAAAAACTAAAGGTACTCATGTATCCTAATTATAAGTAATTATAGACTAATGATATATGGGTGTATAATAAGTTGCTTCCTTACATGGGTTGTTACTGCAGGCAGTGGGTGTTGGTACCATTAAAACAAAGGTGAATGTTTGTTGTGTCAAATACTACTCTTTGGAACTATACGGCGGTTAAGATAATGAATTATATACGGGGGGCAAATAGCGCCGGTACCATTTGGGAACTTTTGCGAAAATAGGATGGGTTTTTTCTTCCATTACAAGTGATGCTGCTGCTATTGAAGTATCTCTTTTGTTGGCGACATTGTAGCCTTGCCGTTGCTGATGGAATTGCATCATGTTGCTGCTCTTCTACTGGCAGTCGCTTAACTTCTTGGCTTCGGTTGCAACTCAACTACCAGTTTAGAGTTTAGACAATAAAGATTAGATGTGCATATGGGTTGTATGAATGATGTTCAACGTATGTTTTTTTACCAAAAAAATGAGCTATACACATTATGTCACGTTTTGTATTTTTGCGTAACTTTGTAATTAAACCTTGTTCTTTTATCTCTTTATGTTTTTTTATTGATCTTTCTTTTTTGCTAGAACAGTCGAACAAATTTTAATGTTTTTTTAGTGTTAATAGAATTGGATGTTTGGTGCTTTTTATTCGGGATAGTTTTACCTTTTTTACGTTAATTTACGGGTCAATATAATTCAAGTAAATAATTATACGAATGAATTGTATATAAATTGCGTTCACGTGGTATGGTGATTAAGAACCAATCATAGTTTGTTTTTATTGACACGTCGTGTAATGTATATTTATATAGTAATATGAGGGACTAATTTTATAAAACACATGTAATTAATTACCAGTTATCAAATATTAAGTTTTTCTAAATTCAAATGTAAAATTCAAAAATGTTACAAGAACACTTAAATTCATAGAATATGTTATTTTTTTAAATGATAATTTATTATAAAGAAACTAACAATGAACTAAAACAAAAGAAGAAATATGTCAATTTCATAAATTGAACAAACTATTTAAAACATCTCTTTATCACCATCATCTCTATGACATTTGCCTCAACTCAAAACTTTTTATTTCTTAAACACATAAGCAAACATCACATTATTCTTTTATGACTTCCTTAAAACTATCCATTATGCTATAATTAATGTATATTGAATCTTAAACATAATAGTACGATTTCAATCGATTATTAAGAAAACCGTCCATCGGACAGGTAGAGACCTAGTAAAACTTTAAAACCAAGTAAAATGAGGTTGTCATTCTGTCAATAAGGATCAAACGACTTTTTGTACCAATATTCATACATGTTCTGTTTTTGTAAATGGTTTCGGCAATTTACTCTTTTGTTTGTACAAGGATTATTTGAACTAAGACAAAAGCATCTATGATGTCAACATATAAGAAACCAAAATGTATATAAAGATAAAAGATACTTACCTGATTAAATTACACGAGTGCTCATTTCTTGTGCAGTTGTGTACCATTTGCAAACCCATACTTTTTTTTATTCTTTACAGTATTGAGAGCTTGATGTGATCAAGTAATTGCGAACAATCATCTCATGTTTGTATGTGAGCGTAAATCTCAGCGGAGTGAAACAATCATTTATATTATCTTTTCAAGAAAAGTTGTATACTAAATAATTATCATGTGAGAATGAAATAACCTAGGCCGGGTGTAACAAGGACGCGTTTGTGGTGACCAACTACGCGTCAATAGGGATGGCAAAAAAACCCGAATCCAATGGGGAAATTCAAAACCCGAAGTTTTTTGGGCGGGGCGGGGCATGCTTATCCGGTTTCGAGGCTGGTTACGGGGCATTAACGGGGATTTTTATCGGATTCGGGGCGGGGACGGGCACAACATCCCCGCCCCGCCCCGCCCCAAAACTATATATTCATATTGATCTATAATATTCATATATTGTTATGTTATTTGTAGTAAATTTCGTAATATCAACCAATATTATCGATTTTTTTGTAGTTTTGTATCTTTGTAAGATTGCAAGTTGTGATTAGAAAAAACTTCATTTGTGTAATGTTTTTAAAAGAAGTTTTAATTTTTTTTATGTGGTTATCATTATTTATGTCAAATTTGTTTATGAAGGCTGCTAATAATATATTATTAGTGGGTTATTGATTATTCATAATATTCCATGTAATCACATTTGTAAAAATATGGCGTAAAAATAATAATAAATGGATAACAACGTGTATTTAGTAGAGCATTGCACTCGTAAGGACGCCCCAATAAGATCCCCAACCGGGATTTGAGTGGGTTTGAGGGAGCATCTCGCCCCAATGGAGCGCTCCAATAAGATCCCCATTGGGGATCGAGGCGGGTTTGGGGCGTGGTTTGCTAATCGGGTTTGGGGATGAAGGGTGGTCATCCCGCTCCAAACCCACCCCAATGCCATTCCTACGCGTCAACCTAAAACACATCCCCCACCCGCGCGTTTATGTCAAGAAAAAAGGAGAAATCGGTCGATCGACCTACTTGTGAGAGAGTTGTGTGTCTTATTGGTTTTTGTAAGAACATGCGGAGGGTAACGCCGACCGGCGCCAAAATGACATGGAGGTGGAAATGGCGCCGCCGAACCCGTGCCACCATACCGGGAGTCAACGCCAAAACACAAAAAAGAAGCTCAGCGCCAATATTTTAACGCTAGTTTGGCGTGAATATTTTGAAAGAAAAAATACAACCGTTTTTTCCAACGGCTATTTTTTCAAATTCAATAAATTTTTTTAATTAAATTTAATCTTTTTCAACACTATATATTACCCCACTTTTATCAATTTATACATAACATTCTCTATCAAAAAACACACACTATATAAAAAACATGACGAATTCACCATTTGCATCTACGTTTGATAACGAAGATCTGAGTGATATCGACTTGCTTTTGAAAGCTGTTGAGTACGATCAAGCGGGGGAGGGTAGGGGGAAGCCGGAGGAGGAAGCTCGCGTACTCGCATTTGTATCAAACTAGAGTAACGTTGATATTGCTGAATAAGTTTGAAGGGATTTTTATCCGACTTATTTTGGAAGACGGTGATCACAAAATATTACCAGACTACTTTTTTAGACGTCAGTCGTTGGAGTAGAAACTTATTTTTGTGAATTGTCAAAATGTATTATACCTTATATTCAAAAATGTTCTTCCTCTTCCGAGATTTTAATTGCTTTGTGAGTGCGACCCGATTGTCGAGTATAATGGGATTAGTGTTATTATGATATGCAACATCCGAATACGTCAATTGGATACGGCACATCACCTGCCTGCATAGTATGTATACTTTACAAAATGGGGGGAGCGTTGCGGCCAATAGATTAGATCTAGTTAATTTTTTATGAAGTGCGTTATTGAATTGTTTATGCTTGAATTTTCAAGAAAACTCGACTTCAATGAAGAGATCCGACCTTCAACGGAGGAGAGCTTCTTTTTTTTTTTGGTAAAGGGGAAATTACCCCGGTAAATTATGTTTACCATATCGTAATAAGCAACGGAGGAGAGCTAATTTCCGTATTGTTTTTTAAAATTCTATATGTTTTTTTATTTCCGAATTGTAATTTGGATTTTAATTTGAATGAATAAAATGTAGTTTGTTTGAAATAATAGAAAAAAAATGTGGGTGAGTGAGGTCCAAATGGCATGAGAAATGGCATGTTACTAGTGAAGATGTGTTTTGAAGCGAAAATTACCGCAGTGGACACTTTTTTACTCTTATTGTTTGCAGAGGACAAATATTTATGAATATACAAAATGGACAAACATGTCGCTTGAATTTTGAGAGGGATACAATTTTTGAGCGACATAGCACGTGTAATTAGGAATCTACCCAAAAAATGTTACGGAATAAAAAAAAATTGTGGGGCCCTAAGTCAGATGTCGCCTGACTTTTCGGGCGAGATTAAAAAATGGTGGTCTCGATTTTATTTGTTATATGTTCCTTTTTTTCCTTTCTTTTGCCGTTGCATTTGTTAGGATTTATTTGTTGCATTTGTTAGGATTTATTTAGTTTGTAACTAAATTTTTATCCAAAACTGCTTAAGTTTAAAATTTGCCGACGTTTTATTATCTGTATATGTTTTATTTTAATTTTTTTAAACATGATTTGTGTTTCTTGTTTTGAGCGTTAATGACTGAACAAAAAATTGTTGAAAATAGAGTTTTTTTTTAACGGCAAATGAAATTTTATTAAAAAAGGGCTAGAAAGAAACTAGCAGACGATATACCCGCAAAAACGATCCAACAAACAAAGAACGAAAAGGAACAGAAAACTCTAACGAAACGAACTCGCAAAACAACCAAAGGCTATTAGAATAAGAAAGATCCCACCATGACGCCAACTGAATTAACTCCCATGAACGAAACCGAACACCCGAGCATCTACAAAAAGTAATCTAAACCGGCAATCTCTGTTTGTCTCGATAAGGCAATTATGAAGAAGAATAGCTTCTTTAAACGTGCCATAATAACTCCAAATCTGAATGTTCGCTAGGAAAATAATCTTTCACGAACGATAGTTTTGCGCGAGAGGACAACCCGTGAATATTTACATTGGGGTCTCTATATCCATCGTTTATTGAATCTCTATCTGTCATAGTTAGAGGAACAATATAATCAATCCACGAAGAACCAGACTCAACAGAATATTTAAATTCAGTACCCGGTGGGTGTAGACTGGAGGCGCAATGATGAGTCTTTTGCAGGAGCTATTACTTGCGTAACATCCTCATTATCATCAGTGGTAACATCTACCACCAATCACCCTGAGAGTGAAATCAGAATCTCACCAGCATCATCTTCCAAATGCTTTTCCATGCATTCCATTAATACACCCATCATTATACAACAGACCCGTTTCATCACGGATCTCGCCTTCTTCAAAGGAGTTCACAAGATCACTTTCACCCCCACGAACATACTCCTCTGCAAATCCCGACTAGAAGTCGACACCGAATCATTGTTAACATTCTTAGGGAATCTGAATCACAATATCGAATCCAAATGACTCCTCATTTTCCAAACTTTCATCCAATCTAGGGACCCTCGGCATCCTTCTTTCCAGAGGATTAGACTCTGGATGCCCCTCATCGATTCAAGATTGGGGCGCCCAATATGCAAATCAGTAGCGATATACGATAAGTCCGTTTACGATAAGGAAACTCTTAAAGGACCTCTATCTCGCGACTGTATAGTCTCTGTAAGGACACAAACCTTTCCATGAGGACATTGGTCATCACTTACCATATCCGTAACAGTGTTCCCCACGAACCCAACTTCTTTTAACCTATGGAGCCCCATGATGCCAATGGGCAGCCCCATAGGTCTATCCATACAACATCTTTCATCTGGAATAAAATCGTGGAAACATCTTTGAACTCCGAAAATATCTCTTTAACGCCTTTGAGTCTTGACGCTTTCACTTGATCCATAGAGTTGAATTCCAACCAAACCCAAGTCCCCCAACATATCTAAGTCCAACATCAATAGAATCCCTCAGAAGAATATGTTTTAGAGCTCTGAAATGAACACTTAAATACTTTAACTTTAGCAAGAATATTTACGGCTTAACCTACCATCCAAATCATTACAATCGTCTAACTGAGATAGACATACCTGCTTCATTACCCGATCCTTATATACCTTGTTTACAATCCGGAACCCCCCAACAGATTCTGCTCCAGCATTACATGTACCGTATTTGCCCGACTTGTCACTGATTTGTTGCCCAGGACCGCTTTAGCATACGAGTTAAAAGATGAAAAAATATTTTCGTTGATACTATCGATTGAGAGTCGAACCTCCACTGGGTTTGCCGTCCCAGAACGTTCCATGGTCTATTATAATTCGACCATACTTCTCCACATCGGCAAATAAATGAGAAACCACCCATGCACCCCTCCCCAATGCGTTCTTGATTGAAACTAACTGATTGATATCATTAACGTTTATAAAACGTACAAAACCAAATCGATGACGTGATTTGGATCTTTTTGCAGCTATGTAAACATCGATCACCACACCCCATTTGTTACAAATATCCCAAAGATCTTGGGACCGACGCATTCCATGGGATTTTAGAAAATAGATTGATGGAAATTCGACTTATGTTCTCACGGAAAATTTAGGATGGGATTTGTTGGGATACTTTGTTACGTTGCTCTTGACGACGATTATTATCGAGATGATCGTTCCTTTTGCTTTCTGAATAATTATTAGATCGGTGACCTGTGCCAATTGCCATCGTTATTTAACAACAGAATAGCCAAGATCCGAAAATAGGATTGAAAACGCCTATCATTTGTGAAGATGGAGATGATCTGGGCCTTTGATATGATCAGGTATCGGCGAAAAAAAGAAGTAAAATTTGAAAATAGAGTTAATATGAGTACGATACAATGAATCATAGTGTGTCAATCGTGAATTTTTTTTGTTTTAGTGTTTAGGCTTTAGTTATTTAAAATAATATTTGAAAGCATTCAATGTGCATCTTTTGTCAACGTTCTAGTATTTGTATATTTTTATATAAATGTTTTTTACGTGATTTATGTTCTCTTTGATGAGATGTACGCAATGAAAAAAAATGTTGGAAATAAAGTTAATATGAATACGATACGATGTTTCAAATTATGTCATTTGTGCGTTTTTTGTTATTTTTGTTTTGAAAAATTATTTGAATTGATTATTTTAAATTTGAAAATTTCTAATCAAAAACATAAAACTAACATTATCCATTCGAAGCATTACAATATAAGAAACACCACATGTACGTTAGTACATGGCCAACCTTATTTAGACGACTTGAAAACATAAAAACAACAACAAACAAGGACACACGTGGTTAGCAAACTGACTGGTATCAAGCAATAAAGCTTTTACATTTCTTGGTAGTTCCTGATCAGTTGACGCTTTTCTTCCATGCTTCTTAGCAACTCATCCCTTACGCTTTTTAAGTGAACAGTCTTCTTCATGTCTGCTCCCGTCATGCACCCTAGGGCGTATATACCATATTCGATAAGTGGGTCACCATGTAATGTCATTAGCCTATTAATTTCGACTTGGCAGTTTTACAGGCGTCGGTATGGTTGGTGCTTCATGAATACGGCCATCAAAAAATTCTCGGCTACGAACTCACCACTCCGCTTTAGCCTCAAAGGCATCTGGTCTCAATCTTTGATTAGGTCGAGCTCCCTTAAATATAAAAAGGACAATAACTAAAAATTAAAAACGTAATCCAATAAACATTAAAATGGTAGAACAATGTATACTTAGCAAGACGAGGAATAGGACGATTTTGGGCCGCATACAATTTTTCCGCACGTACTTCGTTCGCATTTTCTAACTGGTCGTACAATTGAGCCCAGACTAACGAACCCCAAGGATAAATTTCCCAATTTTTTTTATCATTTATTAACCTCACCCACCAATCCGGGATATTATGTGCTAGCTGACGATCTAATAATACCAAATGCAAAACAGCTAACTGACGAACAGAAACAGCAACCTCGTCATGCAGGTTATCAAACTCTTCACCATTAATAATATCTACCAACATTTGACCAGTTACATGCCCACCATCTGTATCTGAGTCAAACAATAGTCTCCTAAACGGAATAAGCCCCACTTCATAGCGCTCACTAAATTCCGGACCAAACCTTAATCCCGTTATGAGGCAAAACTCCTCCCGCCCAAATTCTATGTAATGACCATTTACATGGTAAGTAAGAGGAACGACAACTGTGTCTTCAGGTGACCTTTCAACTTGCCGACAAGTCATAAAATGTATTAACACACAATTCTCTTGAGAATCATCTAAATCTAACAACCAACCAAAACACGTGTTCTTAAATAATTCTTCTCTAGGAGTGTTCCTAAATTTTGTTATAATCAATTTAATCAACTTTAGCTTACTTCTACACGTCAAAGTCACAGGTTCATCCTAAAAAAACATAATAGTATATATTACTACACACATATATATAACAAAAAAACACTAACAACACACAAAAAATTTTACCTCGTAATTCTTCATATTCACCACCACAACACCACTACCAAATAACAACCACCGCAACACAACAGCACCACACCACCACCACCACCACCACCACTTTTTTTTCTACTACTTTACTTAGTAACACTTAAACTGGTGATATCAAAATAAAAAACAAGCGAACCGTGATATAAAAACTAAAACCACCATGTATAGTCATTCAACCGGTCATTCGAGTTGTGTTCCCCATGCATATGTCGCTCGAAAATTAAACACCTCGCCCAAAAAGTCAGGCGACATCCGAACAATGGGCCCCTCTTGATTTAATCTTTGATTTGTAGTGCATTAGTTTGTTGACACGTGCTATGTCGCTCAAAAATTGTATCCCTCTCAAAAATTCAAGCGACATGTTTGTCCATTTTGGATATTCATAAATATTTTGTCCTCTGCAAACAATAAGAGTGAAAAAGTGTCCACTGCGGTAATTTTCGCTGTTTTGAATGTATATGTTTAAATAACGTGCCGTTGAGGTGGAAAAAAAAGTGAGTTGTGTGGGGTAGGTTTGTGGTATATTTAATTTCTTATTACATTTTGTTGATTGTGATGTTGACGGCGGAGAAAAGATAATATCACGCTTAGTTGACGGTGATGATGTGTTGATCACCACTACACAACGTCTAAGAACTGGGAACTTATTCTTTGCGTGTATAAGAGATTTCATCCCATTATTATGCCCACCATTTATAGTTTGGTTCAGTATTTATGTTAGTTGACTTGTTGAACTATTCTGTAAAACTGAAAATTTACCATCCAAAAGCATCATTGTCACATATTTTTCTCAAATACACTTTATCTACCCATATCTTATGACATGTAAGTTGTATTTTGTCTAATTATTTTTATAACATCTTTAAATTAAAGTAACTTAACATGGTGCTGTCTAAGTATTCTAGTGTACAATAAAACATTTGGCCATAGCATGACCTCGCTCTTAGAGCGTTCTAATGGAGCATAAATTGCTCGGGGTGGGAGCAGGTCGAGGTCAGGGTCGCAGTCCCCATTGCACCTCTTGGTGACGTAGAGCAAGAAGGAGCATATCGCGGTGGTGACACCAAGCAAGGTGGAAATGTTTGTGCCTGTTTTTTTCTATTTATTTGATATTACAAAATGGGCAGGGTGGGATAAAAAAAAATATTCTACTACATCAAACTGAAGCAATAACACCTAACTCTTTGCTGAATCGTAAACCTTAAAAAAAACAAAGTTGTAACCAAACGGCTAATCATCTATCGTCTCACCAAACTTTAGTACTCGTTATCGAGCTAGCAAATCTGTACAAATACTTAAAATTACATTTTAACCCTTATCCTCTTCCACACGTATACCCCCCACACCCCATACCGGAAACACCATATCACCAACATGAACAGCTTACGCATTTACATGAACACTTGAAGCATCCGCATTTCAAACACGCGGGGCATTTTGGTAACTTCAAATCAGGGCAGCAACACCCACATTTCCAGTTAAGTAAACAACAGCTCAACTTGAAACACTTTGGGAATTTTGGGCATCGCGGTTTTGGACATTTAGGCAGCCTGATTTTTATACAACAATAGCAACTGCATGTATTAGTACATTGACATGACGTGCCGTTGTTTGACTTTGACTTTTTTGGTAAGTTGAGAGTGGGTTTGATTTTGGCGAGTAAAGTCTTGGTGGTGATGGTTTCCATTTCATAAATGAAGCGACAAAGATGGCGGATGTAGTCAGGGTAAAGTTCAAGGTTACAGTGGCCACCTCCTTTGATCCATAACGGTTCATACGGGTCTTTAGCCAGTTTCCATAGTCCATTACCATGTTTCCAATTCACTACATCGTCTTCGGTACCCTGCCAATTTTCCATAAACGATACAATCGATGAATAAAATAAAAACTACGCAATATTTGGTTGAGCATGTAAAAAAGTCTTTGTAACTAAAAAAAACTATTCGGTAATAAAACAAATTATCTTCTAAAGGAAGTTCATAACCTGTGTTTGCTAACTCAATGGGCCACTAGAACTATATTTGGTTAACAGATTTAAAATGTCGATACATGCACGTAGATAGATAAGTTGGAACTTACATGTATCACGAGCGTTGGGCACTTCACCTTCCGAATTTTGTTAACATTCTGCAATTTTTAAAAACTTTAGTAACCCAAATTGGCAGCAATCATCGTATAATTAGTTTCCAGTGCAACTAGTGATACTTATGACGGTGGCAATTTTTTTTCCGAGAAACATTCAAACTAAAACTACTATTACCATCATTCTCGGCGTTAAGAATATTGATTCTAGTGCTTGTGGAACAAAAGGCTCCACCGGATTGTCATTATTGAAGGCTAATTCAGACATTATACTGTAGTAACATTTAAACACTTTTACAAGACTTTAGTCGAAATTTGTAAAAGTTAAGTTGATAATGACTGACTTGACTTATGGTTTTTTTTTATCATTTAGGCTATTTCAGGAATGTGAAATGACATTCATATCCCTGGATTTCGGGGTTGCTTGGATGTTCATATTGAAAACGATTATGTGAAATAAATTAATCAGAATCAAATAAATAGTAGTATGTGTGTTCCCCCCAACCTAGAGGTTGTGGGTTCAAGCCTCACTCGAGGCATTTGTGAGATATATTATGAGGTAGGTGGTATAGGGTGTGAAAAAAATTGCCGTTCTAAAAAAAAAGAAAATTAAAGAGTTTTTGTTGAATGTAACGTCTTGAAAGTTGGATTTAATCGCAATAATCACTTGCAAAAC
The DNA here is from genome assembly GCA_026074375.1 of Tanacetum coccineum. NCBI lineage: Eukaryota > Viridiplantae > Streptophyta > Magnoliopsida > Asterales > Asteraceae > Tanacetum > Tanacetum coccineum. The sequence goes on from BQNB010012451.1 coordinate 67,099, forward strand.
GCGACTCTAAAGTCTAAACACCCCCCAAATTTAGTTTGCCACTCTTATATAAACAAAATCAGTAAAGATGGGAGACGAATCATTCACCTTGTATATATCAAAGCAAAGTGTACACTTCACATGACAAACAACACGAAGGCCAGAAAGAATGCCACTGTGAAGAACCACACCTCTTAACCTTGGCAGCTTAGCCGCTAAATGCAGTGTCGGCCCACTTCCAACTGATTGTCCATACAAAATTAAGTCTTCCTGACTAACCCCATACTTTGTCTGAAGACACTCGTATACCGCCTCTATGTCCGCATATGTATTAAGCTCACTTGGCTAAAAAATAGATTTGAAACATAGATAATCGATCAAAAAATTCAGCATTGATGCAAAAGTTTAATGAGACGGGTAAACGTTATGATGATGATTAAGTGATTAACATTTTAAACTATTATATCAAGTGATTAAAATATTCAGCGTACATGGTCTGCTAGGTATGTACCTGAGTAGCCGGATCATAAATTGCAACATTATATAGCAACAAAAACACAATTATACTAAAAGCACGGTTATGGTATTTGATACCTTGCCGGTAGACGCACCATATCCTGAGTAATCATACCTGTCAAAGAATAATCATGACACGTTAATACATCAATCATAAGATGTCGCCATTAAGGCGGCAAAAAGAAGACGCCAAAATTGAATTCTTACACCCAACAATTGATTCCAAGTAGCTAACTTTTGATTATTAAGTTTACTTAGCAATAATTACAATTAGTCAAAACCTTTTTATAAAGCCATATATTTAGGAAGTGGATTAGTACTATGTATGACATAACACAAGAAGAAAGTAAAAAGGACTGGAAAAAAGAGTTTGATAAAGCAAATAAAGATAACTAACGGACAAGCAACAAAACGTACAACCAAGGATGTTTTGGACGTCCATCTCTAAAGTGATCATCACGAGATCAAGAATTGTATTTAGGTAATTTGACGATAGATTAACAGAAATCACTATATCCAAACACTTATTGGTGACTTAAAAAACGCATATAATCAATTTACAAGCACGTCGAAACACACTTAACGCGATTTTTTAGTTCCTTTTTCAATCTTGTAGATGTAAAAATCATAAAATGTAAAAAAGAAAACAAATTGATAAAGACATACTCGTAGTAAATAATTGGAAATATATGACCCCATTTCGCAGAGAATCACACTGCACAAAGACCACTATCTCTATCAATATTCATCTGTTTGTATTTCTTGGTTTTTTGTTCCTTCTTTTTATTCAGGTAATTTATCAGTAAAAAATGTTCACTTTACAGGCAAAAAATAACAGTGAAGTTTTGAAAAAAAGAGGTGTAGGAGCTTTCCTTTTTCAACTTTAATTACTCTTTCACCCATAAAATAGGTTTAACTCACTAACTATTACCAAAATCAGATCACTGCCATCCAAATAATCAGATAAGAAATGACATTGAAACAATAGGCCTTTTGTCATAAATTTATTGTTCACCGACAAAAAACACACGTTTGAACAAAAACATCTTTGTTTTATTTTTGGGCAAATTATAAAAAAGTGTAGCAAGCTTACCACTTTTTTCTATTGTGTGTAGGCAACTATTTTTTTTTTAAATAAATCATTTAACTTTTGAATTTCGACTATTGTGTGTAGTGGGGACTATTTTACCCCTATGTTTTTTAACCAACCTGTTAACCGTGAAGGGTAAATTGGTCATTACATGTGGGCAAAATACACACAATATTCGAAATTCAAAAGTTAAATGATTTATTTACAAAAAAAAATAGTTGACTACACACAATAGAAAAAAGTGGTAAGTTGGCTACACTTTTTTATAATTTGCCCTTTATTTTTTGCAGAATGACATTTTTTACCCTAAAATAATTGTTGAACTATTTTCTTTGAGGTTTAACAATAACCTAAAAACAAAACATGGACCATAAATCTATGACCAAAGGAGTAATAACTTTTAAAAGAATTACTATTGTGATTATATGGAAATCAACCTAGCAAATGCAAATGAAATATTGTAACAACTTTATCATTAGGTTTGTGTGGTTAGAGGAGTAAAAATGAAAGAAAGTGGATAACAATTAAAAAAAATGTCTTGTTCTTAAGTTTTTTAAGAGAGTGAAAGTAAAGGAAAGTGAAATGAAGGGATGAAAGTTTCTTTTGTTTTTTCTACGTTACTTTCACCCATGTTTTGGGTGAAACATGAGTAAAGAGAATAAGACAAAAAAATAGAAGAAGGTTATTGACACAAATATCCTTTGTTTTTTATATAGCACAAACATGTTTGAAAGGTGGGGCGGTTTTATAGTAAATTCATACAAATCAATAATATAATAAGCCACAACTATCTTTCACTTTCTTTCTTTTATGTATGTTAAGCTCTAGAACACAAAAAATATATCAATCTTTGTTTCCTTCCCTCCCTCTTTCTTAACATTTTTTTTAGAAAAGCCAATATATATAAAACAGAAACAGCCACCATACAAACAACTTACAAAGAAGCAAAATAAAAACATGAGCCCACTACCTTAACAAGTAATTATATGAGCCCTCTTTCTTTACATTACTTCATTTAATTTATATTCCTCTTTAAAAAAAACTCGAGAATAGAGTGTTAGGGTAGAACAAAAAGTAGAACATTTTTTTAACTTTTTTAACACTCAACTGAGTAGTGAGTATCACCATGCAGTATTCAGATAATCAGTTGGCAAAATGGATATTGTGAGATAGTTTGTTGCCGTTAAAAAAAATAACAACTTCTAAAGATATTATTGTAAAAACATTTCTCTTAAATTTGGCAAGAAAAGCATAAATATATTACAACTTTTTGAGACAAAAAGATACACAAAACCTAGAGAGATAGAAGAAAGGTGAAAACTTTGGCAGAAAAAAAGGTAGAAGTGTGCAGTTCACCAACCCCTCGTGGGAGAAGGACAATTCATACTTACAACTATTTATTACTGTAATGCATTCATATCATATCCAATGAACAAATATAAAACAAAACAAAACAAACCAAACTCCCATCACATCAAACAACATGACAATAATTTCAAGCTCATGAACCATATAAGCAAGTATAAATTTCATATACACAAGTACGTTTAAGTTAATATTTTACATATAACTAGATAGTTATTAGAATCAAATTTATTGCATCCACTTTAGAAGCTTTTATGTAATCAATTAATCTTGAAAATGTAATGTATATTAATTACTTTTAACGTACAATCCCAACCACCCAAAGAATTTGGAAAATAAATACACACAAATAAAATCCATAAAGACAAAAGGGGTGTTTGGATTAGCTTATTTTATGAGCTTGTCGGCTTATCAGGATTTGAAACCATTATCAAACATAGCTTATGGATATAGGGGTGTTTGTTAAAGCTTATAAATGAGCTTACTTTTCTATCTTTAAATAATAAGCCTATTTATCTGGGCTTATTTTTCGGTTTATGAGCTTACTTTTCTATCTTTAAATAATAATAAAACCATTAGCTAGAAAATAAGCAAGAAACTATGAGCTTACGAAATATAAGCACAAATCATATAAGCTGATAAGCTATATATAAACTTAAACAACCACACTATCAATTACTAGCGCAAGCTTAACTTGATAAGCTTATAAGCTTAACAGCCGAAAAAGTAAGCTTATCCCCATATTGGCTTCAAATACACATATTAGCTTCAAGTTGCACAAATTTGTCAAAAAAAAAGAAGAAAGAAACATACCCCATAAGATTAACTCTAAGATTAGCTTTAAGCTGCACAAACAAGTCAAACAACTGACCCAAATCAGCAGCATTTCCATGAGAATACAACAATGTCAATCTTGCATAAGGATTCCTTAAATAAAAAGCAACAATCTTATTCCCTCTTTTAGTATCTAATGACAACACATCAACTGAACATCCATCATCACCATCACCATCAAGTGGTATGCCAGAAGATGAGTAAACTGCAATGTGTTTTCCATCATCAACTTTGTTTATTTGGTAAGTTGGTGGAGATGGTGGAAAAAATGCAAACTTTGCAACAAGATGAGATAAAAAGCAACCCATTCACCACCTTATTCATGAATGCATGGTGATGGGTTTATATGCATGAAAAGAGGGTTTTGAGCAAAATAGGAGATGGGTTTTGAAGGGTTTTCTAAATGGTGTAGTGTGTGTGTGTTTTCAGTGTGTGTGAGGAGGAGGAGGAGGGAGGGAGAGAGATGGTGGGGACATGATATAATAAGATGAAAGAGTTATGATCTAGTTTGACTATGGGGAAGCAGTTTAGTTTAGTACAATGCATTTGCATTACGAAAAAAACCAAAGCAAATTATGTCGTTTTGGGTGTGCAATGACTATATTTTGTATTTGTACGCATTTTTAACTTCGTGCTATAATGTGGGACATGTGACACAATGTACGACCATGGAAGGACATTAGTGGAGACCATCCAAGAGGGTTATGGGCTTATGGCTCTCAAAATGTTAATGTTTTACGTATATTTGCTTAAAAAATATAGTATAAGTTTGATCCTTTAAAAAAATATAGTATAAGTTTAGTTAACTCCTTTCGTCGGAATCCGAGAAGTGGTGTGGAAGAATTTCAACTCGACAATCTCTCCAGGTTGGTTAGCACGATTACCCTCTCATCTGCTGTTGACAGGTACGTTTGGTCGCTTGAAAATTCAGGGGAGTTTTCGGTGAAGTCTATTCGGCAAGTGATTGATGCTAATTGTTTTCCTGTTATTCACTCGGCTACGAGATGGGTTAAATCTGTGCCTCTTAAGGTGAACATCATGGCTTGAAAAATAAAAATGGATGGCCTGCCCATATATCTCGTCGCGGTATTGAAATTGACTCGATAGTTGCCATATTGTAACTGTGGGCGTTATCATTCTTGTCATATTTTTTTCCAATGTAATTTGGTTAGACAGTTGGCTCGAAAAATATCGTCTTGGTGGAATGTGGATTACGTTGATGTTTCTTCTTATGAGGAATGGTACACTTGGTTGGTATCTCTTAGGCTTCAGGCAAATCTCAAAGCGGTGTTCGAAGGCATCTTCTATTGTTTATGGTGGTCGGTTTGGATGTTCCGTAACAAGATTCTTTTCGAGAAGGATACTCCTTCACAGGCGAGGATTTTTGATAACATTGTTTCTAATTCTTATTATTGGTGTAAGTTTAGATGTAAAGCCTCGTTCAAATGGATCGATTGGCTCAAAAACCCGTATCTTGTAATTGTCTAATTCTAGCTCCTTGCTAGTCGTTTAATAAAGCTGATGTTCAAAAAAAAAACTGATATAGCACTCAGTTCTATCAATAAATCTATCCAAGTTCCGTCTATGTGTACAAGTACTTAAATATCATACTAGTAGTATGATTTTGTCAAGTGTTTTGATAACCGAAGTGAATCGGTCGGCTGAATAAGAAACTGGAGGTTTAACCGGTCTGAACTGGTTGTAGTTGGACCAATGCAAACCGGAAAAAATGGTTAAAACTGAGAACCATGAATCGGTCGGCGGTCAACATTTTTTTTCCAATTTTTTTTTAGAATCTGGTAATTATATGTTCGTGTTTTGAATTGATAAGATTTAAAAAGTTAATTTTTGGATGTTCGGACATGCTTATGTTGTTCGACTTAGGCTATTGTTGTTGTTTTGTCATCTATTATCTCTAAATTCGTTACGATACTTTTAAAACTAGGGCAAATGGCAGGTAAATATATCATAGTTGTCGTGATTTTCTTCTATATGTATTGACCAAAAAAATTTGCTATTATTTATATTAAACTCGATATTATTGCATTTTTTTATTAAATGACCATTTTGCCCCTCCTTAATTAATAAAATGAGAGGCAAAATGGTCAGAAAATACACAAAAAAATGCTATAAAATCGAGTTTAGTACACAGAATAGCAAAAAAAAAATTGTTCGATACATATAGAAGGAAATCATGACAAATATGATACATTATCATGCCATTATCCCTTAAAACTAGGGGTGAGCAGAAAAACCAAAAAAACCAAAACCAAACTGAAAACCGGAAAAACCGAACCGAAAAAACATACCGAAACTAGAAACCGATGGTTCGGTTTTTACTTTTTCAAAAACCGAGAAATTTCAGTTCGGTTTCGGTTTTCGTCCAAAAACCGAACCGTAAAAACCGAACCGAACCAAACCAGTTTTATTATACAATATATAATTAATATAACATGATTAAATAAATAATAAATCAAAATTTTAAATTCATAATCATTTTGTGAGTGAAATTATGATATATTTATCTTAATGTTTATATGCGTGTTTGTCATGTACGTGTGTTTATTTGACAATATAAAATTACATATGTGACAATGATCATACTATGTGTATGTTTATTTGCCTGTGTGTATCATTCATACGTGAGTAATTGTAAAATTTTAGGATAAACATTATTAGGCTCGGATTGACATAAAAAGTAAAGAAGAATAACCAATTTTCTGCGTAAAACAAGTTTGATGGTATAAACTAGCCACACCCAAATATAAACAATTTAAAGCCAAAAAAACCGAAAAACCGAACCGAAACCGATAATAAACCGAAAAAAATGAACTGCCAAAAACCAAACGGTTTCGGTTTTTTGTTTTATAAAAATCGAATATTTCGGTTTGATTTCGGTTTTAGCCAAAAACCGACCCAAACCGAATTTATTGGTTAAGCCGAGAACCGATAAGTCAACCGGTTCACTTGTTGGTCGTTTTTCAAAACATTTGACTTTATTTACGCAATAGGTATCAATTGTTGGGATTTAACATCTAGGTAACCAAGTAGCTACGAGTACGCAGCGGATTGGATCTAGTAATAGCATATGATTAACACGTATACAAGAAGTAAATAGAAAGCGTACCTCTTAGCAATTGATCTTGAAAACGAATAAAGCGACTAAAATAATCGCCTCTATGGTTGCTCACACAATCACGTCAACCGAATATGTTAAGTTGTCTAGACTTAACTTCACAAACCAAATACCTTGTATTATAAACCGATTACCAAACAAACCTTTGTATCTTGTAACCGAAAATCAAACCACCGAATTAGGGTTTAAAACCCTAATTACCACCGAAAACCTCTTGGACCGAAATCAACAACCCGAAACCTTTTTAAGGTTTAATCTTCGAACCAAAACAATCACCTACACCTTATGTAGATCTTTATTATATTGATTAAAGCCTTTAAGGTTTAATCGAATTTGGGTGTGGAATGAACCGAAAACCAAAAATCTTTTGAGAGGGTTTTAAGAAAATCGGTGAAGGAAAAAAAACAAAAGAAAACCGAATCTGATTAAGGTTTTTTAGGAGTTGTGAGTCGTGTATTATGAATGAGATATCAAGGGTATTTATAGCCTTGTATCCTACTCTTGACAAGTTAGGAAACAAGTCCTATTATAATCACAAATCTCCTTTTCCTTGTTTCCCTTATCTAAACCAAAATCTGGATACTAAGGAATATACCAATTCGTTTCCAGCTTTTATAAGTTTGTGACTTAATCGGTTTAGTCCTTGTGGTTTTAATATTGTGAAGTATAAAACATATTCTCCGTGTATTAACGTGTGTGCCCCCAATAGGCTCACATATTCGTAACGTATACGTGCTATCCGACTACCATAATCCAACAGCTCTCACTTAGGAGTTGGAGTAGTACCTAACACTTATACCTATAATTGGCAAAGTCTAGCAACCCACAAAATTATTTTTACATTAGGAATATTATGAGATAAGAGTTTCAAAATCATCTCAGCTATTTAATGGTTGTAAATTTCTTGCTTTATAATCATCCCTTTGTTACA
>BQNB010012452.1:7180-78359 GCA_026074375.1 Tanacetum coccineum
GACAAAACCACAAATGCACGCCCAAATCCATGACCGCGACACTTGTGATTGCTCACTCCTTAACTCGAGTAAGCTAAAGAATAGGACTAGAAATCTTTACCAATAGTAGTAAACCAACAAGGGCGACAAAACCACACATACACAGTCAAATCCATGAATGAGACATATGTGATTGCTCACTCCCTCATTCGAGTAAACCAAAGATTAGGATGAAGAACAATATAAGGTATGGAATAAGTAATCCTTTACCAACAGTAATACACCAACAAGAGCGACAAAACCATACATACATATTCAAATCTATGAATAAGACACATATGATGGCTCACTCCCTTATTCGAGCAAACTAAAGGTTAGGGATTAGGAATGAGAAACATATAATTGGTGTAAATAAAAAGAACAAAACAAATAGATTAAGTCCAAACAAATAAGAAACAATGTTGCTAGTTACTTTCCCGACCATACTCATGAAAAAGACACAAAATTATAGACTAACTCATGCTTTAACATGGAAACTCACGCTTTGTTTGGTAGACATAAATTAGACTCAAAGATGTCTTGACCATAGATCAATAAAGACAAACTTTAGTTGGCGTTCCCGTAACGGCCAACTCCCAATCATCCATAATATAATATACAACGATAGTGGCGATATCTATCACTTGATACAAAAAAATACATAGTTGGTTTATATTGCGACCAACTAGAAATAATATACAACATAACTTTACATTGTTGGTTTATAGCACGTACCAACGAATAATCGATCCTCATAAATAATAAAATCGGTTAAGTTTAGATGAACTGATTATCTCATAATCATCTCCTTTTTTTCTCTCTTACATTTTTTTGTATATTTCTGTTTTTTTTTGTTTTTTTTCATAAACTAAAAACGAAATTTCGGTGTAAAATTTCACCACTTCACGAATACGATAAATCTGGATTCTATTTCAGATCATAATAGTGAAAGAAGTAAAACATTTGTAAAATAAAAGACAAATACTACTTTCACATTTCCATTGCATTGTGAAATTTCCCAACCTAACCATAGATAGAAAATAAGGCACACGAACACAGGAAATACATACTTTTACACAAAAGGAACTAGCAACCGATAAGGAATAATCTACGGGTAGGCTAAAGTGTTAAGGTGTAACGAATAAATATTTGGTGGTGTAAGAAACAAAAGGAATGGCTTAAGCAGGTTTTTCAAGGGGAATCTTACTCTAAAAATGAGAGTAAACAAAGGGTTTATACGAGGGTTAACTAACCAGTGTGGTTAGTTAATTTTACAACATATATAGGCTTTTTATTGTAAACACTAGAAATTTACTAGTTTAGAAAGGTCACTCCATCTATTTAAAATATTGCTTATTATTATGGTCTCGAATAGTATACCAAGCCAAGTTTTAAAGTTTACTACAGTCACGTCACATTTAATTTTTTATGGAATTAGGGTACTATTTGGGAAACGAAGTAGACTAAATCCTCATAATATAGAAATTAAGGGTTATGTGTGTGGGTCGTGTAACTAATAATTTCACAAAAGTATGTTAATTTTTTTTAATTTAGGCATTAATTAGGCATATTAATGTGAAATAAGGACAAGTAAGCATTCTAATTCTCCATCCCCCCACTTAAGATATACAATGACCTCGTTGTATAAATATAGCATGAAAAAACAGGAAATTAAAGCATTAGAGCAGAAAACTTCCTTAAGATTTGCTCGGTATGATCCTCTATGTTGCGTATATGAGCAAGGATGTGTGTTGTAAATACGTCTGAATACCAGCGTGACTACAACACACATAGAATTCTAGAAAAATGCACACCAAATTCATCATCTTGTTCAGTAGGTTTCGGTATCAAGTTTAAGAAAACAAATGAAATTATAGCTTTGAATAATCGTTTGGTAAGAAAATAAAAATTAAAAACGGAAAACTGTACAGGATTCGATTCGCCTCAATCCATGTTTCAAGATACGCCTTTTGAGATTTTGCGGTTGTCGTAGGGAATTCTAAAATAGAAGTTTTTTCAACTCCCTAGGTAGTGTACCTAACCGTTGTAGTGTAGTTCTAGGCAAGACTCTGGGTTGTTATCGGTTCTCTAGGGGAATAGGTTGGGAAGGCTTGATCATGGTCTAACATAATTCTAAGGGTTGAGGAGAAGATTAATTTTGTATTTTTATGTTTTATAAGAAAGCAAGTAAAATATATATTTGAGAGGTTGGTGGGTTTGAGCTATTAAACTAAATATAACTTCATCTGGTGTTAACAATATCATAAAAGATTATGTTTATTAATCATGTATTATCCCTCGATTGATTCTACCTAGTTTGTTGCTTTGTCGCATTGTGATGATCTATGTCATTATTATCTAAGTTCATAACGAATTACACGAACCCGCCGTTTTATTTATTTTTTTGCTAAGGCAACGCACAAGTAAAGGTTAGTATGAATTAACTTTTACAAGGCCTTGCCTATTTAACAAGAGTATATTAAATGGCATTTGATAATATTATTAAGGGTGGTGGATCAACAAAATAAGGGGTCAAGGTAGTATGAAGACTGTTACTCGATAGTATCCTTTCTACACAATCATGTTTTCATAGACATATCAAATAGCGATACAGACAAAAGCTTATTTTAAGACCTACATGCTATATTCATTCACATGAAGCATACCCACCTAAGATTACATCCTAGGTTTCATATAATCATAAATTATACACAATAGAAGAGTTTTAGCAGCATGTTATAAGTAAAGAAAGAACAATAATGAATCAAACAACACAGACATATTGAATTGATTTAGTTAATCTTACTTGATTAAAAACAGGAGTTTGAGAAGTTACATAGGTTTTGAGGCTCTAAAATATTCCCAACGGCTGCTAAACGAACTAGGGTTCGTCCCTTTCTTTTACTCTAAAGTTACACACTTAAAACCCTAAAAACAGATTTGTATTTATAGGAAAATCGCTGCGACGGCGTCGCGTGTTAATCGTGACGCCGTCATGAATAGAATATTCTAGATAATGGGTTGGGTCATACAATCTGACGCCGTCTGGAGATCTTGTGACGCCGTCTTGAGATGGGTTGTGACAGCGTCACGTGTAATCTGTGACGCCGTCTCCAGCTTCTGAGTAGAAATTCTTGAGAGATGTTGGTGTAGGTTCGTAGTCTTGTCCGTTTCTTCTCCAAATGAGCCCAAGTCACGTGTATTTCCTTCAAATGCCTTCCAAATGCTAAATACATGAAAAGGAACGATTAAGTACCTATTTTGGGCATAAATGCACGATTTAGGGTGTTAAACGACCCTGAAAAAGTGTATAAAATGACACCTCATCAAATACCCCTACACTTGGGATTTGCTTGTCCTCATGCAATTAGGCTTTTCTACCTAGGGACAAGAGCATTTATGAGGGTCATTTTACCTACTCTTTAAAAGTATTTTAAAAAACAAACGTTCTAGACTCTTTTTAAAAGCACATAATGTAAATAACTAGCACTACAATATGTGTTTGGGATTCTCTCTTTCACTCGGGTGTATAATAAATTATAGCATATAGGGGAAACAAAAAATCAACACTCATTACCTGTCATAGCATATAAATTACCATATGCTTGGTAAAGGATCAAACCTCCACGTAGGTGCGTAGCTTTATTCATTACTATATAAGAGGTTATTTGAAAGGTTGTGGTGTGTTGGTGTAAGATAACATATAATGAAAGGAAATGGACGGGTTACATTTAGGAGTGATTTTGGTGAATTTGGAGTGGAAGGGTTAGCTAATTATTTAAACCAATACACTTTGGTTTGGTTGCTAAGCCAAGACTCGGACGAAGATATACAAACTCTACATAACTCTACATCAATATCTTTCTTTTTCTTATATATATATTATATATATATTTATATATATATTTATAATGTATATTTTATATTTTATCATATATTATTTTTTTTATATAATCTTATAACATCATAATCTTGGGGTTTATAACACGTACCCCTTCCTTGAGCTTTTATGCTCGATTTTTTCCAAATCTAAATAATTGACCCTGATTTGAACGTGGATCAAAATAACATGGAGATCATCTAAAAAACATATGGGAGGGGTATTAATTAACTTTTTCCTCATTTTCCAGGAAATAAGAATATACCATGAATCCTAATTCATCCAAAATAGTATTACAAGGATAAGGACTTAGCAACCGTGTACTCAATAACTAATTTGGGTTAACACAATAATGTACTAAAACTGAGTACATATAAGGTAGGCTAAGTCTATTTGGGTGTAATGATTGGTTTAAGGGTGACAATGCCCTTTCTTAATAGTCCAGCTTAACCAAAAAATTACGAGAACCGTGAAAAAGGATAGGCTCGGAGGGTTGTACTAGGGGTATCCTGCACTAAAGGTGAGTGCATGGCAAGGGTGTGGGATAGTTATATGATCGATGTGACCATCTAACAATTCAGGTTTAAAAAAAATGGCGTTAATTTCTAATTGCCTCTTATCAAGCCGAAATATATCACTTACTATGCGTCTCGGGATGCATCACAAAACAGTTTAGAGATTTAAAATTATACTGTACACTCTCATAATCCTAAAGAAACAAATACCAATGTTCCAGAAAAGGCGACAAAACCACACATACACATCTGTAACGACAGAATAGACACACATAATTGCTTACTCCTTAATTCGAACAAGCTAAAGGTATAACATCTAAGGGCGAACCTCACATTTTGGGGGTGGAATTTGAGGGTTTTTGTGCTAGTAATATAAATTCCTATCCATGAGACGCTCTTAATACTTGGTTTTCGTCGGTATGTGTCATAAAAAATTTAAATTTGGGTCAAAATCACCTCTTATGCTATGTTTCGATATATTACCCATTATTTTAAGAAGACAAACTAATGGAAAATGACAGAATAGTTCTAAGCTTATTTCCCCCCAACACATTAAGTTGAACATTGTCCAATGTTCTTTAGAAGTACTATATAATGAATTAAAAGAGAAAGAAACAAGGCAAGAAACTAGTACTCCTGGTATTGCTCAATAATGGAGATAAAACACATGCAATAAATAGTTAAATCGTCATCCAAGAGTCATCTAATGAAAACATCCTAAGATCTTCCAAGCTTCTTCTCATCAAATATAACCTGTAATCAAAGACAAAGACAACTATACCAAGCATAAAATGTGCGATATACAAATATACAATATGAATTTAGGGTTTGACTCGATAAAGCAGTAAAGATAGGATGAGAGAATTGTCAAACTTATTGGTTTTGCAGGTTTATAACAGAAGATTACATATTTCAAATGTTATGCAAGTTTTATTTTCAAAAATAATTAAAAACTTTAAGTTTTCTGGACCTGGGCGTTTGACGCCGTCAGGAGAATCCTGACCCCGTCACAGGTGTCGTGGTGACGGCGTCGCGTGTAAATCGTGACGCCGTCTCCACGTTCTGTGAAAATGAAATTTTTGTTTTTGATGAAAAATTTCCTGCACTTGATTCCATAAGTTAATTCCTGTACAAATAGCTGCATAAAACCTGAGATTTGACAATTTACTCATATGACTCGAAACTGACGCGAATTAATCTAAACAAATTATTTAACATGCTTGAACTTGGTTCAAAAATCGGATAGATTCCCCTACACTTATTATTTACAAAATGCCTTTGATTGAAATTAAGACGAGGTTAAAAACAATACAAAGCATGATTACAAGATAGAGTTCTAACATGATATAATAAAAATGAAAAGAGTAAAACACATGACACTCCTAATATGCGATAAAGTAAATATTGGGTTGCCTCCTAAAAAGCGCTTTTCTTTATTTACGAGTCTTGTAGCTAGACTCGAAGTCACATGTCCTTATGTGTCGTAGAAGTGGTCCAAGTCGATGATTTCCCTTGGACTTTCTCTTTCAGAGAGTTTCCTAGTGGTGGGGATTGACTGCAGGATTTTGGTAAACTCCTCTCCGCGTGGTTCGATTAGTCTAATCTTGGTGTGCCATGCCCCATCTTCGTCTTTAGGTGGTTTATCCCAGTTAATTGGTTTTTTAATTAGGTCCTCTGATTCCCACATATTACTTTTAAGGTTAATGGGTATGGCTTCTAAGAATTCTACCATCCTCCTAAACATTAAGGTATCCTTAAAAGGATTAAGCTAAGCATTTCTAGCAATTTACCATTCTCCGGGTAAATGGCAGTATAAGAAGTCTTTCCTAGCATAATAAGGGGTTCGTGCGCCTATTCTATCCGAGAGAGGCCGTGGTTTGTATGACTCCCTTTTTCTAAGTGATCTAATAAGGTGCTTCCTCCTCACCTAAATCTTAAATAAAACCCTTTTTACTCTGAACTACGACTAGTGATTCTTCCCCAATGCTATTTTGGCCATCCTACAATCTATAACTGCGTTGGCGGTAGCTAGGAATCCTCTCCTTACTAGCAAAGGGGTCTCGGGGTCCTTCTTCATATCGATCACGTAGAAATCATTTAATAGTTTTAGTTTCCCTATGTGGACTGCTTACCTCTTCCAAAGTTGGAAGAGGTATTTATAGTTCTTACAATACACCGGGTATTAGTACCCGGTTCAATACCGAAGGTCATACGTTTACCTATTAAACTACGAGCTATATTGAACAGTAAAATACATGGGGTGACCGAGTCTTTTGCTAATATATAACAGAGAGTCTAATGTCCATCTCAGCAGGCCTTTAGTTGGTTAGTTTCATGTAGGTAGAGAGGGGAATGACATTCACGTCGAATCCTTGGTCAACTAGGGCGTTCATGTGTTTCAGGCCTCCTATGTTATAGGGTATTTCAAAGTTTCCTCCGATGTCCTCCTTCCTTGTTATCTTTTTTTAAGGACTGCTTCATAAACAGGCCCCCTAGGTAATAAATTATAAGTCCTTTCTTTTATTTTTCCAACTCGGGCTCCTGATAGGGAGTCATTGAACCTATGATTGTCAACAAGTCCCTCTATTAGTTTCTCATTGATCCTATGCTTCGGGTAATATTCTATGGGCTGAGAGTTGGGTACCTTGGTCGTTTCTTCTTTTCCAGCTTTTCCGATTGGTTCGTTCTTGATCCTATTTTTAGCTTTATTCTCCTTCTCGGCTTCCTTTACTGGCATTCCCATTTTTGTTCCGGTAGGTTTTCAATGTCGTCGCCGATTGCTAAGTCATTATCGTCGTTCCTCTCTTCCCCCCCTCTGGCGAGAGAAATAGAATTTATGTTTTTAGTGACGGGGGATTTGGCCTCTTCTCTGATTAGCACTTTTTTAAGAGCCCTGCTGGTTGTGAGTTCTTTAAGAATCCCGGTCATTTATGTCATCCTATCATTTATCTCCTCTCGCTGTTTGAAAATGGCATTCTCAAATCTTTCCATCCTTTCGGTGTGTGCTGCCATGTAGTCCCGTACACGAGCTTCGAAAGTAGTTCCTAACGCATGGGACTGAGGGATTAGGTCAGTACGTTCACGAAAAGTGAATGGGCTCTACTTTGGTGGTTCATTCTGGTTTCGCGGGCAAGGGTTTGAGTAGACTGCTTCGGCATAAGCTTGAGGGACGTGTGTTAAGCTCGGTCTGGGCGTCGGTGGCGTTCCTTTTAGTAAGAAATTAATCTGGTCTTCGAGCTCAAGAAGTATTCGGTCAGGAGTTTTTGAGGTGGGTTGAGGTGTAGAAATAGCCTTGACTGGTTTGACGAATTCTTTTGCGTCATTCCAGCCCTTATGGTCGTAGTGGGCGACGTTTTCAATGATTTCCCAAGATTCGTCAGGGTTCTTATTACGGATTTTTCCGCCAGTGGCACGATCGATCTCGCACTTAAGATGAAACAAGACATGATCATAAGAAATTTGGATTTGAAGCCAACAATCGATGCCATGATGAGGGACTTTTTATAGCAAGTCCTTGAAACGAGTCCATGCTTCTGAGAGAGATTCTCTTTGATGTTGTTGGAACATCAAGATATCATTGCGGAGTTTTGCAGTCCTTCTTGGTGGAAATAATTGAGCAAGGAAACGAGTGGTAAGATCCTTCCCTGTGGTGATGGATCCTACTGGAAGACGTTCAAGCCAGTTGCTAGCTTGATCGCGAAGGAAAAATTAAAATAAACATAGGCGCGTTCTTTCCCTATTTTCACCGTCAAGGTCAAGTGAGTCCACTAGTTTTAAGAAATCCTTGAGGTGTTGGTTTGGATCCTCGGACCGAAGTTCGTGGAATGAGCATTCGTTTTGCACCAACCGGATGGTGTCGGATCGAAGAGGTACCACATTGTTCCCTATGGGAAGCTGAATGGTATTCCTGTAGCCTTCGTGGCTAGGTTTGGAGTAATCTCCAAGTGTACAGATAGGATTCTCGTCTCCCATGGTGGTTGACGAGAATGGATTACGAAACAAATAACACAAAGAAAATATAGACTACGAGAAAGCTAATATAACAAAAATAAAATCTCACTTGAAAGGATTTAAGCGAGTAGAACTAAGTTAAACTATGATCGAAACCTAACTATTCCCCACGCAGCGGCGCCAAAAACTTGATGCGGTATTCGTAAGGACTTCAACACGAAGTTTTACAACTCCCTAGGCAGTGTACCTAATCGTTGTAGTGTAGTATAGGCAAGACTCGGGGGTTGTTATCGTTCTCTAGAGGAATAGGTTGGGAAGGCTTGATCACGGTCTGACAAAATTCTAGGGTTGAGAGATGATTCTTTTTGTGTTTTTATATTTATAAGAAAGCAGGTAAATATCATGATTTGAGAGGTTGGTTTGTTCAACTAATAACTAAACTAATTAATATCTAAACTACTGGTGATAACTTTATGATAAACAAATGTATTTACCTAATCATGCACTACTCCTCGGATTGCTTCTCCTAGATCCGTTGCTTTGCCACACTTGTGATGATCTGTGTAAGTATTTCCTAGGTCATGAACGTATTACACGAACCCGCCATCTATTTAATATTCCGTTAAGTCAACGAACAAGTAAGGTAGTATGAAGACTATTACAAGGCCCCTAAGTGTATATTAAATGCATGTGAAATATCTTAGGAGGGATCAACCATATATTGGGTAAGGTAGTATGAAGACTGTTACCGATGGTATCCTTTCTACACTACTCGCGTTTCCCTAGACATATCAACAGCGATACAGACAACAGCTGGTTTTCTAAAGCCTAACGCACACATTCATCAACAAGAAGCAACATCAAAAGGATCTACAACCTAAGTTTCATGCAATTATAGATAAATATAAAGGAGGGTTTAGCCTCGCATGTTATAAAGAAAGCAAGAAGATAAATCAATCAAACAACACATAGACATATTGAATGATTAATGATAAATAACCTTACTTGATTAAAACATGGATTCAAGGTAGTACAATAGGGTTTTGAGACCCTAAAAACGACCTACAAAGCTGCTAGAATGACTAGGGTTTGTCTCCCTAGGTTTATACAAAGTTACACACTTAAAACCCTATAAACGGTTTTATATTTATCGAGATATCGATGCGACGACGTCGCTTAAAAATCTTGACGCCGTCGCCACGTAGATGATTCTAGATCCTCTTTAAGTCGGCCACGTCCTGACGCAGTCATGAAATTCCTTACGTTGTCCCTATATAGATCATTACGACGTCGCTTTATGCCCGCGACGTCATCTCTAGCCACTGTATGCATAAATCTTCAAGAGATTTTGTGTAGGTCTGTAATCTTGTCCGCTTCTTCTCCAAATGAGCCCAAGTCACGTGTATCTCCTCTAAAATCCATTCAAGTGCTAAAAACCTAAAAATAAATGATTAAGAATGTAATCTAGGCATATTTGCATGATTTACGAGGTTAAATGACCTCAAAAAAGTGTATAAAATGACATTTCATCATTACACCTCCATACACACCACAATCGTACCTTGTTGGACATGGTTCGATCTCTGATGAATCTTACTACTCTGCCATTATCCTTTTAGGATTATGCTCTAGAGACTGCTACAAGCATTCTCAATATGGTACCTACCAAGAAGGTTGATAAGACACCATATGAATTATGGTATGGAAAAGTTCCTAACTTGACTTACTTAAAGATCTGGGGATGTGAGGCGCTTGTGAAGCAGGATACGCCTGACAAACTCCAACAAAGATCTGTTAAGTGTATCTTTATAGGATACCCAAAGGAAACGATAGGTATTATTTCTACTTCCTACCTGAAAACAAAATAGTTATTGCGAGGTATGTTGAGTTCTTGGAGAAAAATCTTATATCTCAAGAAGTCAGTGGGAGGGCCGGAGAACTTGAATAAATTCAAGATAAAGATACATCACCTTCTAAAAACACTAGCGAAATTCCTATGGAGGTTGAAGGTTTCGAACCACCTCAAAAGGAAGTTTTTCCCATTCATAGGTCCGTAAGGACACATAGAGCTCTCGATTGCTTATGTCTAAATGTAGAAGTGGAGGAGCATAGTTTAGGGGATCTTAATGAACCCAATAACTATAAAGTTGCAATATTAGATCCAGAATCTGATAAGTGGGTTGATGCTATGAATGCAGAAATGCAATCCATAAAATATAATCAAGTCTGTTGCTTGGTTGATCTTCCTCCTAATTGTAAGATTGTTAGGAGCAAATGGCTTTTTAAGAAAAAGATTGACATGGATGGTATTGTACACACCTATAAAGCTCGTCTAGTAGCAAAGGGTTTTACTCAAACCTACGGGGTTGATTATAAAGAAACGTTCTCATCCGTTGTTGACAATAGAGTTATTAGGATTCTTATAGCCATAACGGTGTTCTATGACTATGAAATATGGCATAGGGATATCAAAACTGTCTTCTTAGATGGTTATCTTAATGAAGACATTTATATAATGCAACCTGAAGGTTTTGTTGATCCTAATTATCTCAGAAAAGTATGCAAGTTTCAAAGATCCATTTATGGTCTTAAGTAAGCATCAAGAAACTTGAATAAAATATTTGATGAGGAAATCAAAAGGTTTGGATTTGCTCAAAATCTTGAGAAGCCATGTGTATATAAAAAGGCTAGTGAGAGTAATGTTACATTCCTCATCTTATATGTCGATGACATAATTATCATGGGAAATCATAAGCCAAGTTTACAAAGTGTAAAGTCATATCTTGAAAAATATTTCTCCATGAAAGATTTGGGGGAAGCAGAATTTATTCTTGGAATCAAGATCTACCGAGATAGATTGAAGCAATTAATTGGACTAAGTCAAAGTGCTTACATGGATAAAATCTTGAAAAGATTTAGGATGGATAATTCCAAACGTGGTTATATCCCCATGCAAGAAAGACTTGACTTAAATAAAACACAAGGTGCTTCAACACCTGAAGAGGTGAAGCGTATGCAAAATGTTCCCTATGCTTCAGCAGTAGAATCCATTATGTATGCAGAAAGATGCACTAGACCTGATGTTGTGTTCACGCAAAACCTAACAAGCCATTTTTAACAGAATCCAGGAAAACCACACTGGACTGCTGTGAAAACCGTTCTTAAGTATTTAAGAAATACTAGAGATATGATATTGGTTTATGGTGGAAATCCTGAAGCTGAACTACGAGTTGATTGCTATTGCGATGCTAGATTTTAGACTGATAGAGATGACATTACGTCTCAGACAGGATACATATTCATTTTGAACGGAGGCGCGATGGACTGTATAAGCTCCTAGCAAAGTACCACTGCAATGTCTGCTACAGAAGCCGAATACATATTAAGATGTTTTGCGATAATTCAGCTGCACTTTTTATTGCCAACGAACCGGGGGTTCAGAGGGGCGCCAGACACTACCATATAAGATACCATTATGTTCGCGGGTGTATTGAACTGGGCGAAATTAATCTTCTTATAGTTCATACACATGACAATCTAGCATATCCTTTTACGAAGGCTTTACCAAAAGGAAAGCTTACTCAACATGCTAGGAGCATGAGACTTCGTTTAGCTAGTAGTTTCATGTAGATCTGTGTTTAGTATTTGGATAAGGGATGTTAAGACAATTTTATTAATGATAAAGATACGTGGTATGAAGTTATATTTAATATAAATTGTGTCCTATATTTGCATGTTTAATCCATGAATAATATTTATTATTCTAAATTAGTCCGTTGTCGATTAACAATATGGGAATATTGTTAAATTAAGACGAATCTGAGTGATTGGTGATATCTTGGATATTAAAGGATGTGTCCGCCAAACTCACATGATATTTATAAGATAAATATTGGACTTCCCCAACTAACAAGATTATCACTTTATGGATCGGCGTCATTAAGTGAATCTTGTAAGTGATTTTGTTTACTAAATCCTTAGACTTGAGATGCAAGTAGGTCTTGCATGTGTGGATTGTTCTTCTTGATTTAGTTCTAGTTATCCTGAATAAGGTAGCTAATAAGGACTATTTCAGAAGTAATCATGAAGCATGTAACATGACACTTGTAGTCAATAAAGAATGTGTTCCTTCAATAGTTGAAGAATGATGCCACTAGGCCTCTCGTAGGGTTAATCAGATGTATGTGTGGCCGCACCCAAAAACTCATGTAGATATGTCTTAATGATTTTTGGTAATCTTGATTAATCATATATACGAGAAACATAATCGTTAAATAATGGAATGACTATTGATCCATATTTATTTTTAACACGGTATCAGAAACAAAAAGATTGTAAATACATAAATCATTTATCCGTGACTTTATTAAACCACACTCGGATAATCCTGGGAGCATTGACGTGTTGCTAGACGCTTACCAATGTTATTATATTATTTGATACGTGTCCAAGTGGGAGCTGTTGGAATATGTCCACGTAAAATAATATATGTTCGGGAATTGATTCGAGCCTACGGGGACGCACGCGTTAATACGTAAAACAATTAATAATAAATATATTAAATGTAATATATTTAAGTGATAAAGCTTAACGAGCGTTAAATATTAATATAAGTATTTAAGGGAGTTATGTTAGTCATTAAATAGTTTAAAGACTAATACATGGGATTTATGAGATAAAGGAAAGT
Source organism: Tanacetum coccineum (assembly GCA_026074375.1). Lineage (NCBI taxonomy): Eukaryota > Viridiplantae > Streptophyta > Magnoliopsida > Asterales > Asteraceae > Tanacetum > Tanacetum coccineum. The sequence continues at coordinate 20,232 of BQNB010012452.1, forward strand.
TTCGGTTTATTTCCTTTTCTCCCTTAGTCGTCCGAACTCAATCCCAAAGGAGGTGGGATTGCCTAACTTGCAAGCCAAGTTTAGGAGGCTAAAAATTGAGGATTAGGGTGTTTAGTTTTCTCATAACTTGATAACCTAAATCCTTAAATCTCTCTTCTCCCTCTTCCCTTAGCTTACACGATCGAAACAAAACCCAAGGGATTTTCGGTTTGTGTTCGATCGATCCAAACAACCCTTTAGGATTTTCGTGTTGATTGATTCAAGAGTCGAAGGTATTTGGTTTAGCTTTATCACAACTAGTACTAGCATACTTAATTGTTTGCTACGAACGTATTGTGTGTGTTGAAGTAGAGAAATCTACCTATAGATCTTGGGTGGTTATTGTGTGGTATTCGATTTATACACACACGTATATTCAAGACGGTGTTTACGTTAATTGCTAAAAGGTACACGTTCTTGATCCTTTGTTAATTATGTATTCTATACATGTTTATATGTTTTCCGCTGCGTACTCGTAATTTCAATCGGTCAATAGTTGTTAAAATCCCAACAGAATCACCATAAGACAAGACATACGTGGGCTAATCCCACCTTTCATTGGTGACATCAAGAACTTGACCCACCTTGATCTGAGTTGGAACTTTTTCAATGAAAATTTTCCTATTGGTCTTTATAACTGCACTAATCTCAAGTATCTTGACCTTTCCTCAAACAACTGTGTGGGAAAACTCCCTGATGATATATCGCGGTTATCCCCTGAGCTTAAATATTTAAATATCTTAGATAATAACTTTACGGGTTACATTCCAATCAATATTTTAAGATTATCAAAGTTGACATCTCTTGAACTGCGTATGAATTTATTCAATGGTAGTTTTCTCGAGGAAATCGGTGATTTAAGTCACCTTGAAGAATTATACTTGGGTTTCAATGACTTTAAACCATCAAGACTCCATGATAGACTTCCATTGATCTTAATTTGGGTGCACCTATCATATAATAGACATTAAAGCCTAGTTCTATTGATATGTGGTGAGGGTGAAAGCTGGAAAAATATGTGTGGTGAGGAAGGATAAAAGGTGGGGAGGGAGGGTTATTTATCTAGAAGATACAGGGGGCAAAGAATTAAGATAAAAAAGGGTAAAAAACGTGGCAAATATGTGGCAAAAATGTGTCAAATACGTGGCGCGGTAACATATACACGTAGGTTTATCGGTTGTGTAGGTCAACGACTACACGAAATAGATGAAATTAAGAGTTTGGTGATTGTATAGCAAAAAAAAAGATAGCTACACAAAATTACAATAAAGTAAAAATAAGAGAAATTTACAGAAACAACCAAATTGATATACAAGTTTGTTGTATTGACCCTGACACAAGAGTTTTACCAAAACAACCATGTTGATCGCGTGATTTGGGCAGTGGAAAACTCGATCAACACGTGTCAACTTTTTAGCCATTTGACGAAAAAAAAAAATATTTAAAGTTGATCGCGCAATTTGGCGGGTGGAGAACAATTTTTTATAATTTTTTTTTTGTGTCAGTCATCACGCAAAGTTTATAGTGGAGAACTTTTTTTTTTTTTTATAATTTTTTTTTCTTCATTTTTGTAGAAGTTTAAAATTTAGTTTTTGGTTTTATTAGGGTTTGTAATTTTTTTGCAAAATATCGACATCGGTAATGTTTGAGAACGTTTTACGCTATTGATGAGGTCTACAAAGTGAACCAAAACTTGTTCCGAAAATAATTTTTTATGCATAATAAATGATGTTGCAATGTGTGTAAGTTGGGGTTATTTAAATTTTTGTTTTTATCAGCTCAAAATGTAAAACGCAATAACTAATTTTTTTAAAAAATCAACGAAATTCATTAATAGCATTACAACACGAGATTTAATTGCCAACCTTATTTAGAGGATTTTAAAAACTTTAAAACAACAACAAACAACTACAAAGATGGTTAGCAAAATGGTGTTAAGTAGCCATCATTTTACATGTCTCTGTAGTTCGTCATCAATTGTCTTTTCTCTTCCATACTCCTTAGCAACTCATCTCTAACACTTTTCAAGTATACACACTTCTTCATGTCCGCCCCTGTCATGCATCCAAGGGCGTACTTACCATAGTCAATTAGTTGGTGATCGTGCAAAACCATTAGATTGTTAATTTCCACCCTACGATCCGTAAACCTATCAGCAAAACGATGCATCAAGGATAAAATTTGTTCCTCCAAAATAGCTTCTTCATCAAGTGCTTCTTGTAGTTTCATAAGGACATTTAACCTAACATTTTCTGGGTTAGAAGCCATGGTAGAAAATGAGAAGATAGAATTAATAATTTATGTGAATGAAAAATTAGTTTGAGTATAAGAGTCCTCAAGTTATGTCTTTATATATAAGCCATAATTGAATGACATTTTCAGTGAATTGTCAATCAATTCTAGAAAAAGTTAAAGACTTGTTAGATATTGTCATAAATCGCGTGGTATTTTTAGTGATAAAAAATAATGTCGTTGAGTTGTCTTATCAGTTGCAGTACAATAATATATTTGCAGTGAACTGTCATTCAATGTCTGAAAAAGCCTATGATTTGTCAATTCATGTCATAAATCACGCAACTTTTTTAACGATAAACAACAGTGTCATTGAGTTGTCTTATCACTTTGACCAAAAATAACATTTTTCAGGAATCATTTAATGATATCTTGAAATTTTTTAGTGATAAATAAGGTTGTCATTAAATAGTCTTATCTGATTTAGTAAAAAGCAAATGATATTTGAATTTCCTTTTTAGCATTGTAAGCATTTTTTTACACTCTAAACTTCTTAGTATTGTTGTCTTTGATGAACTATTCAAATAAATCGTACAAACAAGAATCTTGATTCATATATTATTGAATACATACATGTAGAAAAAATCACACCTAATCTAGTACATTAGCAACCTTATTATTCTGACTTAAGACAAACAACAACAAACAAGAACACAATGGGTTGCTACAAACAAGAACACAACTGGTTGGCTAGGTGTTGTTAAACAACATGATTCGACAATCTATATTGTCATGTAATTGTTAATGAAAGTTTTGCTTTTCAGCAATGCTTCTCAACAATTCTTGTCTTGCTCTTATTAAGTTGTTTGATTATCGTATATCCCATCATGGGTCATTAGTAAGCTGTAATCCTTATATATTAAGGCTCATATGTTAGGCATATTCTGACAACATTGTAACTGTATCTCCACGGATACCATTTGTTTCATGAATAACGAGTTACGTTGCCCACATTGTATTGCTAGTGTGGCTCAGGCTCAAGTCTCCCTTTGCAAGGTTTGAAACAATTGTTTAACGTGCATCACTTGCAGAACAAGCCATATGACCTATTGTTAGTAGTAAGAAAAAGGAAGTTTCTAGTGTGTGTGTGTGTGTGTGTGTGATTTGATAGAGAAATGTAAAGCGAGTAAATATAGAGGAAATAGTTTTGGCCTAGTAATCAAATCAATGAGCTTGATATGAATGGATGTACTGTCAGATGTTGTCCAAAGATATCGTACATTTAAAAAAGATCATAGACAATTTAATGGACTAGTCTTTATCAACTGTAATACTTAATTATTGAATACATAAAAAAATAAAAACATAATGTCTACATTGAAAAGACATTGGTAATAGATATTGAGTTACATAAACATTAGTACATATGTTTATTTAAATGTTGATGTTGAACTGCTTTGGTTGCCTCAATTTTCTTTTTTCGATTTGCATTTGATGTAGATAGCTGAGTGATTGAAATGATTTATCCATAGAGCCTTTGTTTGATTTCAGCATCGTGCTAAGATCTATCTTTGGACATGATAACTTGGTTTCCTCGTCTTCGAATTGTTCTTGTTCCGCCCATTCAACCATTTGATTGAAAGTGTAATCATTTTGTGTTACCTCCCTTTTATTGTCTTCACTGTCACTTGTGTAGTTGGTTATGACATGTTTCATCATTTCTGCCAAGCTAGCATTTGGGAAAATATATTTGGCAATAAAAAAATCGACACCTAGGTGGTCAATGTAAAATTTGCGAAATTTGTAATGCGCTGAAGATATATCAAACATGACATGCATATCATAGTTGTTTCTAAGTTTGATGGTTATTGAAAATCCATTATTTGGTATTTTATAATAAAGAGCATGGATGTTAGTACCCAAAATATTAGACAAATATTGTTTCAGTTCTTCTAGTTTTATTCTTGGAATGTTGAATATTCGTGTTCCACCGTGTACGCTGTGTCTTTTGTGTTATTGAGGACCAACTGACCATTATTGTGAACCACAAAATTGAAATTGTTTTGCGTATATGGTGTAGTAGGTATTGTTTTATTAATAAATCCTAGATCACCAAGAAGTTCATAGTAATCGAACTTTTTGTTTTTTTGTTTTTGCATTTGATATAGATAAGTGAGTGATTCTTCTAGTTTTTTTAGTGGCTTCTGAAATGATACCTGCAAATGCTTCCTCCAATGACCCATCATTTGGAATCAGCATCGTGCTTAGATCTATCTGATGATGAGAAACGAAAAGCTGGATCTTACCAGCAACTTTTGCAATGTCGTACATAACATTTGTATCATAATCATTCTTAATTTGTTTCAAACCTGACAATGTGTTGTTTGGTGGCAACATGTAATACACAGTAGTGAACCGTCTTGATATTTTTCTTGTAAGATGGCTAATCATTTCTGCAAAATCTGTTGGTAGAACGTTTATATTGAGTATTGAACCATTTTGATAGGTTAGCGGGTTAAGTTTAAAATCGCCGTTGTGATGTACCTGGAACTCGAAAGTAGTATTGTTAGACATCGACATTTTGTGAAAGAAAAAAGTTTGAATTGAAATTTTATTTGTCAATCTTTTTAGTTGTATACATGTATATATATACTATTTTTTAGTGCAAAGTTGATACGTCATGTTGTTGTCAGAAATGATATGTCTTTTTGTTGTCTGAATAAAGCATTTTATTGAGTTGTTACTTCAAAGTTTATTGTTTCAGCCTACTTCAAGGAAATTTGATGAAAAAAGTAAATTAGAATACAACAACACAATCAAAATTGTTACAAACCAAATGAGTTAAACCAACTATTTGAAGCATGATTGTCTAGATCATCTAGATGCTGAGATGCTTGGTTTTGAGATTCGTATTGATCATACATTTGTGCTGACTGTGTTTGATTTCCATCATATTGTTGAGATGTGTTATTGTCATATTGATCGTATGGCTGCGATGGGTATGTGTTTTGACCATGTGGGTGTGATGAGTATTGGAAAGTGTTGTCATATTGTTGGTGTGGGTGGTGGAATGATGGTTGTTCATATCTTGGAATTTGTTGTTCATGTTGTGTTTGTATGTTTATAGGTGGGTCAAAGATAAATGGTTTTTTGCAATTATCACGTCTGTGTCCTGCTTGTTTGCATCTCGTACAATATATAACTCTAGGCTCATCACCTTGTGATTTTATTCGGTTTGTATTTTTTAGACGACCTGGTTGTGGGTTGTCCATCCTAGGAGGTATAGCTTTCCGAATATGTTGTGGAAATTCCCATTCTTGAACATTCCCAATAAAATGGATTGGTTCAGCGTAAGTGCCTAGATATTTTGTTTTTTAAACCAATCTGATACAAACTGGAGACAATCAGTCAAACCCAAATACTTTGTAACAGCTATAACGTGACCACATGGTAACCCTGAAAGCTGCCATTTATGACATTGACATGTGCATGTATAAAAGTCGACTTGACGATTATATCGCCCGTCATAAACTTGGTATTGATGATCACTAACACCAAAAACAACCCATTTTGCGCTTTTTATCATTTTTTTCTCACTTTGTTTGCCGCCTAATCAGTAATTTCATATGTCATATTTTCTACATTTAAACATAAAATAAATGAATATAGTAGCTAATATTCGAGGCAAAATGATGTAATGATTTATGTTTTAAAAAGTAAATACCTGCGAGTTTGCGATATTTATAGTACCAGTCTTGCACCATTGCACGATATGTCTTTGCTAACTTTAACACCGGTAGCTTCCTATACACTACAGTACAAGCATTAACAGACTCTACACTATTCGATGTCAAATAGTTGTAACGCACTAGTGGGCAATGCGCTCTTGACCATCTCTGGGGACCAAGTTGACAAAGTTTATCGTATACATCGGGCTGAATATCCTGTAGATGGCTCATGCTGCTTGAAAATTCTTCTGTTGTGTAAGCCTTGCATATTTTCCAAAATAGCCTTTTTATCTCCTTTCAAAGATAGGTTCATCAATAAATGACGACAACATACAGCATGATATGCTAGAGGGAATTCATTTTGTACTGCTAAAGCTATAGCAGCATGCCTGTCAGATATGAATAGCAAACTGGGGTTATCACCTATACATTCTTTAAGTACAGACATCTACCATGACCAACATGGACCTGTTTCCCCTTTGCCTATACCAAAAGCAATTGGCACAACTTGGTTGTTTCCATCCATGCCGACAGCCATCAGATTTGTTCCTTTGTATTGACCCTTTAAATGTGCCGCATCTATTATAACCAATGGTCGTAGATAATTCACGAACGTACGAATCTGAAATTAAAAAAACGTTATAAATATTTTATGGTAAAACCCTACTATTATTTAATAAATAAAAAAGATGATCGTGACTTACCGACGCACCAAGGGCAATGAATAACATCTTGAAAACTCATTTTTCGTCTGTTTTTATACGTGTTACTGTCTCTTCGTTTTTTTGTTCTAGATTATAACAATAATACAGAAGCATCTCAAAAGATTCATACGGTGAACCCCTTATCTGTTGCATACAATAATTCTTCCCTTTTGCATGCTTGTTGGTAAGATATATTTATTTTATAATATAACATTATATCTTGTTGTATATCTTTACCTTTTAAAACACGCTTAGTATCTTGTAACTTTGGAGTGAGGATGTGGGCAATTACCTTTTTGTTTGCATTTCGATGGTTAGGATATGTTTGGGTTTTTGGACATGTGTGAACATCATTAAAAAATGTAATGCTAAACTTTTCAGTTTTCCCCCAACGTGTAGCACGAATCTTCCACGCACATTCATTAAAATGAAAGCATTTCAATGCATACCTTTCTGGGGCTGACCTATCATTTAAAAATTGGTAACCCTCGTCTAAAGCTTTCAATCTAATGGCCAAGTCTAAAGCTTCCTTATTTTCAAAATTTTGACCAACCTTAACGTCTGTTTCTTTTTTATAATGTTTTGAAATCATAGGTTTGGACTTGTAAAGTGGTGTTTCTGGAATGTCTGGTTTAAAAGACGACATGTATTTCTGCCATTTCTGGTAATTGGGTAGTGGGTTGTCATCCACAACATCATCGAATTCATTTTTTTCATCTTCATATTCGTGGTAGTCTCCGAACGCAAAAGAGCATTCTTGTTTTTCGAAAAGGGACTCATTTTGATGATTTGATTCGTTATTATGGAACTCACTAGTTCCAAAATTCAAATCCAGACCATTGTTGCCGAAAGACGTATTTGTAATATTATTAGATGGTCCGATGTTTTCCAAAGTTGTTGGTTCAAAGAAATTATAAAACGTGTTTTCTTGATGGTTCTCCAAAAACCTTGTAGTATCGTATAATGTTTTATGTTGAGAAACATACAAATGTGCTACTTCATCTTTAGATGGGCCAATGAATTTTAACACAATACATAACAAGATTAAACACAATACTGAATTTAAAAAAAAACATAACGTTGTAAATTACAACATTAGATAACCAAACTAGTGCAGTTTTAACATTAATATATTAGTTCATTATTTGGTTCAGTAAGAAGAATTAGTGACTCTTTGAATGGGCCAATGAAAAATGAATCACGGTTTGCTTCAACACTGATGTTTTGAAAGTACTGAATGGTTGGATGAAAGAATTGTAGTGAGCGATACCATTGCTGGACAATCGTAGCATCCACGATTGGTTGGTTATCCTTACTGAATCTAAGTAATTTGAGATAATGACCTCCTGGGTGTGGAATGGTGAATAGCAGATTACAGGATGAAAGAAAACCACCTTCAACTTCTAACGCCCATGCATAAATAAAACGAAAATTCCCGAAATCAAAGCTTTCAGAAATAATAACAGTGTCTCCTAGTTGAGAAATATAGTACAGAGGTGAAAACTACCCAACTCGTACCTGTTCAGGCATGTCTTGTACATGAAATTGATGAGTAACCAAGTCAAATGAAACTATCAAGTTTATTTTGTTAGAAATACCATCATCGTTATAAAACCTTTCTGAGCCAATCCAGAATATTTTACCACCTATTACTACTTGACCTGCCTGTTTTATTCTTAGTGACTCACGTGACAAACAGTCATAATCAAGATTATACCAAATTCTAGAGCTTAATGTAGACACTGACACATACCATGGACGGTCAGTGTATAACGGGTAATTTATCTTCAAAATGGTTGGCTCTAGAGTGACAGGACAAATACCAAAACCAAATATCATTTTTGGTGAATCAGGTTGATACGTGTAATTAGGAACTGATATTCCAACTGATTTTTTTATTGATGGGTTCCAAAGGAGAAGCATCGAATTTTCGCCAAAGGCAAAACACCATACACCTTCAGATGAAGCAACTGGTGTAAGAGAGAAAATATTTAAATTAGAATCCATATGCCTAAAGGCTAAGTTTTTATCTACATAATACATAAAACCATGATTATCATGCTTATAGCTTAAATTAAAACAACAACTATTGCTCTCACGAACACTGTAGTTACGAATGAATTCGAAATTATCAATGGAAAACTTCCATTGCTTTGACACAACATGAAATTGAAGTAAAGACTTCACAGGAAGTTAGTTCATAAGATCCATTTGAATGTCAAATGGTATGTTGTCCGACATATCTTCTTCTTTTAGAAATAAGGTACGGTTTTAGTTTTGTAGTATGGATTCTAAAAACTTTGATTTTAAAAAAACTATAATTAAAGGGTTATTTATAGTTTTAAAAAAACAACAGATGTGCCGGTTAATGTCATAAATCGCTACAAAAAATAAGTGATGAAACAAATGTCATTGACTTGTCAAATCAATGTTTTTGTACAGTTATTGAATTGTCAAATCTATAACAGAATTGTCAGTTAATGTCATAAATCGCTACAAAAAATAAGTGATGAAACAAATGTCATTGACTTGTCAAATCAATATTTTTATACAGTTATTGAATTGTCAAATCTATAACAGAATTGTCAGTTAATGTCATAAATCGCTACAAAAAATAAGTGATGAAACAAATGTCATTGACTTGTCAAATCAATGTTTTTATGATGCTCATACATTATATATAAGTTATCGAGATATTCATATTACAACATTCTCTAAAGTATCTAACATAGCAATGGACATCTCTTCAAAAAAATTTAAATGTATTTTACATTTTAATACATTTGAGGAAGGGGTGATTTTTTACGATCATATGACGTACTAAATGCTACTTGAATTCGTTGTGAATAGATTTAATTTAGATCCAAATGTCCGGTTCAATTTATCGTTTAATCTCCCTGCAATTGAAAAAGATATTACAAACGACGCTGATGTCGAATTCTTTATTGATTGTGCTACTAATTCTATAACTGATGAAATACCACATTTGTACATTCGTCCACCAAAAGTTGAAGCAAGGATAATACCAGGGCCAGTGGGTATTCTTCAAAAGGCGTTGGAGCGAAAAAAAGCAGACGTTCAGGCAGGGGGTCATCATAACATATTGACAACCCAGGAGTATGTCAGGAAAGTAAATGAAGATGTGTCTGAAGATGATCATTTTATGCAAGGGCCATGGCTACAAGCGATTGTCTATCTTCATGGTGAAGGGCTCAGTGTATCTGGTTGTCTTGGCGATATGAAATTTTTTTGCATCAAAGGTAAACTTGAATTAGTGGTTGGGGTTGTCAAGAGTTGTACACCAAATTCATTGGGAGACATGACAGTTACACTAAAAGATCCAACAGGTACAATGGGAGGTACGATTCATTACAAAGTCTTCCAAGATGAAAAAAATGGGTACACAAAGTCTATCAAAGTCGGATCTGTTTTGATACTTTGTAATGTTTCTGTCTTGACACCAACACCATCACAACTTTATCTTAATATTACAATCACAAACATTGTTAAGGTATTCGACAAGGACACTAAATTTTAATTTTTTAAATGTTTATTTTTACATATTTTCTTGTATGTTCTTAAATCAAGTTGTATTACAACAATGTTCATCGCTTGTAACGTTTTATTAATTCAATGTCTACTTATTGTTGGTATATCAAAGTAATATAAAATATTATTCCATGCAAAGTGTAAGTCTTTCAACATACAAAATATATAAACTAAACTAATCATAACCACAATACCGAGTATTCTCACACCTACACTTATAGAATATTTTACCCATTTCATATCTAATGTTCTCCCAATAACGTTTACTGTCAAGAGGCACTACTGGCACATGACCAGCAGATAACTTAGCTATTAACTAACAAGTTATAACTCCACAGTCTTTGAAGTTAGTTTGTTGAGGGATCGAAAATATAAGTACCTAATTAACATTTTTCCATGATGGGTAGGGACGGGTTGAACCATCTAACATTCTAATAATGTGTAGATCTGTCTGTATCAAGAATCGGTTATTTTCAGGATGTACACATGCTGTCCCTGATTTAGATACAGTCCAGTCGGCATCTTGTTGCCTACTTCTAATGAGTATCTCAATCCACGAATTCATTTGCTGCTTAAAAAATGCTAACAAAATTAATAAATGTTTTTAAGCAAAAAAATAAATAATCATTTATTAAAGTTGTATTATTAAACTTACGTCCCCGGACAACCATCCTTCATTGTTGGGATTGTCTACGCTGTGACTTCTAGGCATACACAAATGAGGTACTAGTTGTCGCCAAAAGAATTCTGGAACTAAATAACCCATCATGTAACAATCTAAATAAACTTGATAGGGGTTTAAAATAAAATCCGTGAAGTCATTATATTCTTGTCGGGTAACCTAAAAAAGCATGTTAAAAGACTATCTCAATACACATAATTATTATACTTTATTTATTAAATTAAATAGCTGACTAACAATTACCTTATTAGGGTCGACATTTTCATACGTAAAGTATATACCAGTATCATGTATACCCGTTATCAAAACGTCATCCCCTCCTACATTGTCATGCGCAAAAGCGTTCCCAAGATTCAAGGGTGATAAATTGTCATTCTTGGAGTTTTTCTTAGTTCTACCAACCCGTTTCTTAGGTAATTCCGTAGTAGCAGGCAATGGCGTATATGGACTCTGGATATATACGCTAGGACGTTGTACCCTCCTTGGTCGCTCCAATATATTCTAAAAAAAATTAATAAACTTTTATTACTTCATGATGGTTACTATTATAAAAGTGGAATCGTAAATAATTTCAGGATTACCGGGTCGCATAAGCCAGCATCACCAGGATGCGACGGGATAGGGGGTTGCCAATTTGGAGTTGGCGTATACGCTGGCATCTGGCTTTGCCAATTAGAACTACCGGGCTGCGATGGCATTGATGTTTGCCAGTTTGTTGGCGTACCCATATTAAAGATAGAGTTGTTTGTCGGCGTCTGGAAAGGAGACGGACCACCCTGTGGAAACAAAGAAATAAAAAAGTATAATACTTGCTTACTTTTCAGCAAGGACAAAATATATGACTATCAAATCCACATAAATTATACCTGTATGCTTTGGAATCCAGACAAATCGCTTATCCCATAATGCTGATCAGCAATGATCGGTTCTCTATTTGCACAGAATGGCTTAGGTTAACTGCACCCGTTACCACAGTTATTTCCACCAACATTATTGGCAAAAACGAACCTCCAAAGATTAAACAAACAAAAAATATAAATGTAAAAATAACTTAGCAAATAAAAGATGTTAAAAGTTTTAACATAAATAAGTACAAATATAAGTACCAACCCGAATTAACATTTTTCCACTGATAAACAAAAAGACCATTGGAAAAAGTAAAAAAACAGTAGGCTAGCATAAATAATTAAGGACTTACTATTACCCAATATACGAACCCTCACCCCACCCAACTAGCACCCAACACCACTCCCCATCCCCCTTTAATCCAACCCCCCCCACCCCCCAAACCAAACAACCCCCCCAAACCTTCCGCCACACCACCCGGACCCTCCACCCCACTCCACCCCCCCCACCTTCCCCTCCCCCCCCCCACCCCACTAATCCATCATTCACATACACAACACCCTCCCCTTAACATAAACCCCCCATACCCCCACCATACCCATCAAACTCACCCAGCCTACTTCCACAAGATAGTCCAAACAACACCATATACACACCCACCACACAATCATTAAGCTCGCTCCTCACCCCAAGCAAACCCAATACTAATAAGTAATAAGCAAAAAAATAACTAAACAAAAAAATAAATTATACAATAAACTACCTATCACCGAAAAAAAGACAACCATCCTTCCATAGAAAATGTCCACCGTTTTAGACTTTCTATGCAACACAAAAAGGATACAATTTGTCGCCAAAAGAATTCTGGAACTAAATAAACGTCCCCATATAACAATCTAGATAACTTTTAGTAGGTTTAAAATAAAATATCGTGAAGTCATTATATTCTTGTCGGTAACCAATAAAAGCAGTGTTAAAAACTACCTCAAAACACTAATTGTTATACTATAATTATTAAATAAAATATCTGACAAACAATTACCATATTAGGACGACAATTTTTTCAAATGTCAATGTTTATACCAATATCATGAGTTACCCTTATCAAAACGTCATCCCATCCATACATTTGTCATGCGCAAAAGCGTTACCCAAGATCAAGGGTGATAAATTGGTCATTCTTGTAGTTTTTTTTAGTTCTACTACTACCAACCCGTTTCATAGGCAATTCCATAGTATTCTAGGCAATTAACTAAAAAACTTCTGGTGATATATACACTAGGAAAACGTAGTACCTCATTGGTCGCTCCAATATATTCTAAAAAAAAATACAATAAACTTTTATTACTTTCATGACGGATACTATTATAAAAGTGGAAACGTAAAATACATTTCAGGATTACCATACCCGGGGATCGCATAAGCCTCATCACCCGGATGCGCACGGTTAAAGGGTTGCCAATAATGAGTTTGGCGTATACATGCATCTGCTATGCCAATATAGAACTACCTGTGGACATTCCGAAGACAATGATGTTTTCCTTTTTGTTGGCGTAGCCGTAATAAAGATATGTTGTTTGTCGGCGTCTAAAAGAGACCGGACCACCTGTGGAAACAAAAAATAAACCAGTATAATACTTTCTTACTTTTCAGCAAGGACAAAAATTATACATGACTATCAAACCACATAAATTATACCTGTATGATATTGAAATCCAGACAAATCACTTAGCCCATACTGCAGATACGTCAAAATGATCGGTTTCTCTATTGATCTCGTTGTCAACATTCAGTCCACCTCCATATATATATTCATTGCTTCAACAAAATTATTGGCCCTGTTTCATCATTTGATCCATCCCACTTCTTTGTTCCTGAAACTCTCGATATATTTCATACGTTACTTTCATAATGATTTTTCCCGTTTTAAGTAAGAGGTCATCTTTCAATCGTTCAGGTAACACAACTCTCAAAGTAGGCCCTACCAGAAAGCCACCAACCGGGAGAGGATATCCAGCCTCACCCTCAGCCGTATCTAATCTTTTCGCAGTACACATAACACACCTTTAAAGGAATTAAAAAGGGACATTAAGTATGAAATAAATAACGTAATCAAATTAATAAACTATAACATTACATAAAACGCACATGAAGAAAATCACGAAGCATGGGTCGATAAAACTTCTTATTGGAAGTCCATGCAACTATTCTTGGATAACGCATGTGACGTGTATAAAATTCATTCGGCCCTAACCGGAACACCTCCAATATCCATGTCTAAAAAAAATTGTTTCAATTACTTTATGTTACACATATATAATTTAAATGCTCAATTAAATATTACAAACTAAACAATGACATACCTTGAATGCCCAAGTGAATCCCAAAAGTGAATACGTTTTCTTATCATCTTCGTTTGTCGACTCAGTGGCATATAAGGGAAGCCAACTTTTAACATTTGCATCCCTTAGATTAGAGTACAATGTTGGCCAAACATACAAACCCAAAGGATAGTCGTCCCAACCATCTCTATCATTTGCCAACCTTAAAATCCAATTAGGGACCGAACGTCTATCCTCCAAACCTAATAACACTAACTGCAAAATGCCTATATAACAGAGGCTAACAGCATCATCGTCGTCTAATTTTTTAAATGAATTGCTATCAATCAATTCTTCAACATCTTTCCCGGTTATACGTTTACCATCTAAACGTGACAGAAACACCCGTCGCGTAAAAGGAATAGGCTTATCCTTATCGTCATAGTCATCTGAATACTTTACCTCAAACTTTAAGCCAATAACTAGACAAAATTCTTCTCTTCTAAATTGTATTTGAAAATTTTCATGCATATGATAATACAAAGGAACATTTTCATTTTCACCGCCTACTAACAACATTTGACGACCTAACATAAAATGTATTAAAATACAATTCTCAATCTAATCCTCTAAATTTAAAAACCAACCAAAACAACTATTCCTTAATAATTCTTCCCGTCGAGTGCCCCTGATTAGTTTTCTAATTTTTTTAATCAAACCCATTTTACTTCTACATGTGATAAGAACACGAGGTACCTAAATTATAAATAAATTGCATATATTAATACACATATAAACATAAAAAAATATTAAACGCAGTAACCAAATAAAAAAATTATACCTCGTAGTTGCTCAAATCCATCTTATAAATGCAGTAACAAACTAAAATCTTTAGACGACCGTCGGAGCAAAACCAACTCAAAACACCGGAGCAACCAAAAATTGATACGTTTACACAAACGACTACAAAACCCAAACCAGCCAACAAATTTTAAGATATTTCATAGGAATTAACTACTGCTATTTGCTTTTCAATTGAACTATGAATTTTACATTCATTCAACTATCATTTATATGATCAGAATTGTGAAAAACTACAAATTCATACTGTTAGACATGACATTTCATTGACATGCATACTTCATTTCCTTACATAGAATTGTAAAATCATGATGCGACTCCCAAAGTGATAATCGTTGTTGGTATTGCACGATTAACTATCAAAATTCTGACACAAATAAAAAAAACAAAGTAGAACACTGTTGGTATTGCACGATCTATGACATTTTGAATTTTGGGCTTGGAATTTAGTTTCATTAATATTGAAGTTGGCTTAGAATGTGCCACGTGTTCTCAACTGCCAAAAATGCGCGATCAACTTTATAACATTTTTTTTCCGTCAAATCCGCTTACATGTTGACACGTGTTCTTCGAGTTGTCAATTGCCAAAAACACGCGATCAACTCGTTTGTTTTGGTAAAACGGCACTGACATGGTTGTTTCAAGATAACACCATTTTTAAATGGTTCTGTACGTAAATTTCACTTTAATATTTTTATGAAAATGCCACAAACATCTAAAGCCTTTGATCAAGTCAAAGTCAATGCATCTAATGATTGATATGCTATCCTACCTTTTTAGCTTAAAAGAGTGTTTTACTTGAACTCATCTCTAACAAAAGTGAGTGAATAATCTTTTCTTTAAAACTTATTAACTATTTTGTAATATTACACAAATAATCAATTTTATAATGTTTTAAACAGAATTTCAACATTCTCACATATAAAATACCATTTAAACACAAAACTGTTGGTGAATGAATAACTTTTTAGCCACAAGGCGTGCAGTTAGTAGTTACTAGTCGAACACAATCAATTTAAACACATTGTTTTATACGATGTTATTATAGTTCAAATACCATGCACAACCTCGTATTTTAATTACATTTTCCAATGAAAAGATAACATTCTTTATTTTTACGTTGCTGGAAATATTCCTTCCTAAATTTATTAAACTTGTTTTCTTCTTTCTTTTTCCTTTCAAAAACCGGTGACAAAATATCATAATATATCATAATTTCTTAAGTGGTTTAAACTGGAAATTAAACATATACGTGTCATAAGCTCAGACGCATAACATGTGAACTTTACATGTTCTTTTGCTGGTTTTGCACATAACTTTTGGATACGTTTTCAGAAAGGAACACAAAGAATATTACTATTATACTCTATAACAAATGTTGACTTGGTACCACATAAAAAACTACAGTAACCAATATTATACTATTAGAAAGTTTTTTTAATTCTTAACCACTTACTCACATCACTTCATCTCTTCATTATTTTAATCAGTTTCTCAATATCCACTTAACAATACAAAGAATACATCACACACATCACACGTGTCTTCAAAACTAAAAAGATAGGAGATACGTGGTTGTTCCGACAAGTACACACTCTCAAATCTGATCATATGCCAAGCGAAAAGAACACACATAAAACAAATCACCCCCGCTCACTTTCCGGGGACCGATAACCTCCCTAAATCATCCGACGACCTCCACGGACTACAAGGTGACTATCGATGGGTAATTTTCTGGATCTAATTTTTCAAATTTTTTAGTTTTTGTTTTGGTATATTGTGGAAAGTGTAAAGATTTGTTGTAATTTTATGTTTTCTTTTTTCGATGATAATAGGTTCGAATGATTCTGGATATTCATTCCGGCGAGATCAAGTTTTGCGTTACAGATATGGAACTAAACACAATAGAGGTAAATTCATGTTACAGAAGTTTATATATACAGTTTTCTATTTTTTAAATGGTTTTTTTGGTGATGTTAGAACTTGGATTGGGCACGACTGTTTTTGTATTAGACCTTCCTGTTAATATGACTATTCTTTTTGTTGTTAGCATCTTAGCTTGAATAATGAATTGTTTTGTAGCAGCAGCGGTAGCAGGAGATGCTGGAAGGCGAGTCGAAGCTAAAGCTGAATTGGAAGAAAATCGAAAGAGGCACCTCGAGTCGGAAGTACCACAACAGACATTATTGGAGGTATTGATAGCTTTAGTTGTTATAAGCTTGACAACCAGCTTATTTTAGGGTGTTTGTTGTAGCTTATTAGCAAAAATGAGCCCATTTTAGGGGGTGTTTGTTTCGGCTTATATAGCCGGCTTATGATGAGGTGTTATTTTATACACTTTTTGGGGGTCATTTAACCCCATAAATCATGCATTTATACCCAAAATAGGTACTTAATCATTCCTTTTCAGGTATTCAACATTTGGAGGAAATACACGTGACTTGGGCTCATTTAGAGAAAAAACAGACAAGACTACATACCTACACCAACATCTCTCAAGAAATTCTACTAAGAGGCTGAAGACGGCGTCACGGATTACACGTGACGCCGTCACAACCCATCTCAAGACGGCGTCACAAGATCTCCAGACGACGTCAGGATGTACGACCCAACCCATTATCTAGAATATTCTATTCATGACGGCGTCACGATTAACACGCGACGCCGTCACATTGATTTTCCTATATATACAAATCCATTTTTAGGGTTTTAAGTGTGTAACTTTCGAGTAAAAGAAAGGGGCGAACCCTAGTTCATTTAGCAGCCTTTAGGGATGATTTTAGGGCCTCAAAACCCTATTGTACTTCCTTTAATTTATGTTTTAATCAAGTAAAACTATCTTAATCATTCAATATGTCTTGTTGTGTGATTATTATCTGTTCTTACTTTATCTTTAACATGCTTGGCTAAGCCTTTTATTGTGTTTATTTATGATTGTATGAAACCTAGGATGTAGATCTTAGTGGTGTTGCTTCTTGTGATAAATATGCATGTTAGGTCTTAGAAAACCAGCTTTTGTCTGTATCGCTGTTGATATGTCTAGGAAAACATAATTGTGTAGAAAGGATACCATCAGGTAACAGTATTCATACTGCCTTGCCCCTTACATGGTTGATCCACTCTTAATAAATTTCAAATGATATACTCTTAGGGGCCTTGTAATAGTTGTGACAACCATGGCTTGAGCAGGTTGGTCAAACCATAGTGTTGACCTAAATATCTGTTCTATAAGTATGGTTTATGGGTATGTGTGTTTCTATGTGTTCTATGTGTGTTTTATGAGGATTTGAGAATCAACCTAGTGAGTGTGAGAGTCTCATTGAGGTGTGATTATGATGGAGTTTGCATGGGTGCATTTCATTCACTTTTGAGTGACATGTAAATGACTTGTGAATTTTGAGCGTTTATGTATTTTGTGTGTATGTATTTATGTGTAAGTATTTACGTATTCATATTATTAGGTTTTAGAGTTTTGGAAGATGGAAATGTAGTTAGAATATGAAAGAAACGAAATTTCTATTTTTGGAAAGTTAGGGTTAATAGAAGTGAAAAGTTATTTATTCTTAAAAGTCTAGTAAATTGCGTTTAAGCGAAAAGGTATGCGCAAACAAGCTAAGGTTTTTATAAAAACTTAAGGTAATGCAAGTAATTAGTTAATTAATAATTTAATAAAAAAATAAAAATATTTATATTATTTATTTATATATATATATATATATATATATATAATGTATTTTTATATATACTATTTATATTATATATATATATATATTTTATATATATATATATATTTAGTGGGGGATCGGCCGGCCCAAAAAGAAAAGGAAAAAAAGAAAGGAAATCCAAGCCTAATTAAACTAGGACTCTAATTAGGAATTATCTAGGATTATTCTAGAGGCCTATAAATACAAAATTAAATCCCATAACCCTCTCTCATATACTGTTCGACCGATCCAAGAGAAAAAGAAGAAGAGAAAAATTTAGGGTTGTTAGGATCACATAAATAGACCCGAACAAAGAAGTTTCGGTCACTCGAAGATACAAGACAAAAGTCTAGCTCGTTAGTTGATTAATTAATTAATGTTTATTAAATGTAATTGGGCTGACAAAGAAAAAGCCTACAAAGCCCAACTAAAGCCTAGAATGGGCAAAACCTTGTTAGTATAAATAGTCCTAGTTTAGTCAAAATTAGGTTAGACATTTTTAGAGGTAAGCAACTTAATAATATTTTTCATCTTTAGAGTTTGTAGCAACTCTTAGTTTTTCTTTCAATCATCAACAAGTTCTTAATTTTATGCATCTTGATTCTACACTTAATTGTTAAGGATTCGTATGAATGATTATGGAACCTACAATTGGTATCAAGAGCCTACAAGTTTGATGTATTGATTTGGTTTGTTTTTTTTTATTGATTTTCGAGAAAAAAAAACAAGGGGTTTCGATTTTTTTTTTTTGTGTTTGATTAATTGTTTGTTTTGATTTTTTGGTTCATAGATGGTTTGTGTTTACATTGATATCATAAAAACCATCTCTTTTGTGTTTAAAAACATCTAGTGATTTTTTTTCTTCCCTTTCGATTCGTTTGATTTAAAAAAAAAGTAGGATCGAACGAGTCTAAGTCGTCTAGCACCGAACGAGTGTATTCTTAGAGCGATCGAACGAGTGGGATTCAAGGTTGGACCGAACGAGTGGATCGAACTAGAGGTTCGAACAAGGGATCGAACTAGGGGAAATCTTAGAGGATCGAACTAGAGGTTCGAACAAGGGATCGAACTAGGGGAAATCAAGGAGGATCGAACGAGGGGTAAACAAGGAGGATCGAACGAGTTGAAGATTCAAGGATCGAACGAGCAACCTCCAAGAACAATCGAACGAGTGACCTCCTACATCAACCGAACAAAACGATCGAACAAGCAATCGAACTAGAGGTTCGAACTAGATTTTTTTGGGATCGAACGAGTGGACTTTCTGTGAACCGAACGAGCAAAGTCTTTTAGAATAGAACTAGTTAAGAGTTTTATTGTCACCAAACAAAATAATCAAACAACAACAAAAACATAAACACAAATCAAACAAATCATCAATCACTTACGATCAGATCATTAATAATCAAACTTATTCAATGGCAACCAATGAAGAAACAAATGCCGCAGGTACCGATACTCGTCCACCAATGTTGGTTGAAAATGATTACGAATCATGGAAGATTCGTATACACAGGTACATTCGTGGCAAACCCAATGGCAAGCTGATATGGAAATCACAGAATGGACCTACACCTCACACGATGGGTCACTGATCCTTCACCTTCTGTTTCGACTACATGCCAGCACCAAGGAAGAAACTCGATTCTGATTCAATGAGGAGGAAAACAAAATTGGATGGCTGTACTAAAGCTGAAAATTTTTCTTAGTCAAGGTCTTCCAGACACATCTTCAACATCCTAAATCAAACAAGCACTGCAAGGAGATTTGGGATATTGTGGAGTAGCTTTGCAAGGGATCAGGTAGGGACTCTTCAACAAAGGAAGGAGATCTGTTGATAAGTTTGAACGCTTTCGTGCTATGGAAAACCAAATCAATTACGTGGACTACTTTTGTGCGTTTCCACAAGCGTGTGTAATGACATGTGATACCAAGCTCAACATTCCAACTATCAGATGATCACCAAGTTTGTCAAACAACCTTCCGGCCTATTGGGGGTATAGTATGTGTCTAATGTCAAACAGTGATCATGGATTATCTCATCCGCACCTTTTTGTTCAGATCTATACTCATCTCCAAAGCATATGAGCCTCATGCATAAAGACTCTCAAGAAACAGGAGCTGTCTACAAGTATTGTTGATCCACCTTGCCTATGTTGCCTATCATCCACATTTGCAACCAGCTCTTTACTCTACATCATATAAGAGTCATCAACCTATTGCTCAGTCAACGATGATGCTTTGTTGCGCCACTATGACTCAGATTGCTATTCTTTTAAATAGCCACTAGGTGGTTTACAAAAGACAGTTTCCACAACCAACAACCAGCTCAGGACTTCCTCCAACTCAAGGACTCATGCTACGGTGCATGATGGTCACATTGTTACTGAACCAATTCAGAGGAAAGCTCCAGGTAATGTTGGTAATACAGGTGCTAGAGGCAAGAAGGTGATATGTTACAACTGCAGAGGAGAAGGACATGTTGCTAGGCAGTGTAAAGAACCCAAGAGAAAGATGGACTCTCAGTACTTCAAAGATAAAGCTTTGTTGATGGAAGCTAAAGAGAAAGGAGATGTGTTGGATGCTGAAGCTGAAGCATTCCTCGCTGATGTGGAATGCACCGCACCTTATGATCAACCTCAGGCACTAACTACAACAAACATGTTTCAAGCCAATCATGAGGATGCATATGACTCAGACGTGGATGAAGGCCCCAATGCTGCTGTCGCTTTCATGGCCAACTTGTCATCCACTAGTGCAACCAACAATCCAGTCAATGAGGTACACACCAATGACAATCAAATCTTTGATAATGTGGGTTATCAGTTGAGTCAGGAGATGCACCAGGAAGAACATTTAGACTCCGATGCTGAGACTGAGATTGATGACAATACGATCCCGTATCATCAGTATCTTCTTGACACCGAAGCCCAAAATGTTCCAACTGAGGTATCTGCTGACACATCCGATAAAGTTTCTATGATTGCTATCTTAACTGACTTGCAAACCCAACTAGACGGACATGCTAAGGTTAACCAAGACAAATGTTTGGAAATCGAGACCTTAAAAAATGAGCTTCTTCAATGCAAGCAAGAAATATGTCGTCTAGATACTCACAAGGTCAAACTTGATCTTGAAAACAAAGTTAGACAGGAACAAGCCCTAGTGATTCAGCGTTTTTTAAGCGTAACGCTGAACTTTGTGCAAGAAAACGATTTCTTAAATCACATCTTTCATGGTAAGTATATAATAATCAATTGCATTTTTACAATCTGAAAAGGAAAAGATTTTATCTGAGGGAAAAAGGATCTAGCCTGATAGTTATATCTAGATGAAATAGTTTGTTTAAAGAATGCTAACAAAGTTGCAAGAGATATGTTGCAAAGATTTAACATGCCAACACAAACTATTCCTATGCTTTCTAAGAAACCTAAAGCCGCAACCGCTGACTTGCACAAGGACCTCCTAGGTACTCGTAACCCAGGTCTAGGTTATATGGCCAAGCGTGCTCAACCTGTTTTGTATGATGCTGATACCCTTTTGCATCCCAATCACCACCCCGTTAGTATATGGGATAGTGAAGAGGTCTTGGTTCACCAAGTTGTGAGCATGAAAAAGATGAACGAAAAACCAGGGCATGTTCGACCCGCAAACGACTTCTATGCCAAGCTCAATGCCCTTATGTTCGTTCCTCAGAAGGAACTATCTGGAGATCAGGCGTATTGGCTTTCTGCCAACGAAATTGCTAGTCAAGCTAGTAAACCAACCACACCTGCTACTCCTTTCGTTCATAAAAGTCGACCTCCAAGTCAAGTTCTGGCCAGTCTTCAAAAAGTTAATGCTGTTTTTCATCAATTTGAAGGTATCATAAAAGAAAGAACAACACAAAAACCACTCTATGTTTCCGAATGGTGTTTTGATTATGCCAAACAGTTTGTTGAACAACAACTGGTACCATTTTATGACCATTTCAAAAAACACATAGAATCTGCGAATGATACATTTTTCAAAGAGATAAAAGAATATGAACAGATTTTTGATGAATTGGAGGCGGAGTATGAACAATGTGTTCTTGATAACAAGAACCTGACCATAGAGAAGAAAAATCTTTTAATCAGAAATGATTGCTTAATTGCTGAATGTTTAGAAAAAGATATCTGCTCTATTGTGCTTACTTCCGATAGTGTTGTGCCCCCTAGTTCGAATTGCCTTTGCGAAGACCTTAGATCTGCATGCGATAGGGAACACACTAAAGTTCTTGAACTTGAAGCTGAGATTTCAAAACAGAAACAGCTAATTACTGAATCTGAAAAACGTTTTGCCTTTCTCGAACAGAATTATGTTAGCTTACAACTTAAATTTCAGAACTATAAACAGTGCATAGACACTTCTAGTGCCTCCAATGCAATTTTTGAAATTAACAAGTTAAGACAACAGCTTCAAGGGAAAGATGACACTATCAGGAATTTAGATGCTCAGATCAACATCATGAAGGTGTTGAATGTAGGTACCACTGAAGGTAGTTGTGACCAACAGGCATTAGAAACTGACAGAATTCAGTTGAAAGATACGATTACCTCCCTTAGGATTCAGCTAGATGGCCTTAAGGTAGAAAACGTGAGTCTGAAAAGAAGGTATGATGAACTGTCAAAGGCGAATACTCACTCACGTACTGCGTACACTGAAAAGCTTAGTGCCTTAACTGCGGGAAATAACCAGCTGAAAGCCCAAGTGACTGGTAAAACAAGTAGTGGACCTTCAACCTCTGAGACACCCAAAGTGCTTGCTCCAGGAATGTACAACTTAGGTTCTAAGTATATTCCACCACCCAAACGTGCTAACTGGGTCAAACCAACCCCGTTACCTAAGAAGAAGCAAGTAACTTTCAGTGAACCCCCCAGACCTTCACTCAAACCAACTCAAAAACCAGTAGTGCATCCTAATAAGCAAACTAACGTGTGTGTGCCTATGTCTACAGGAGTAAAACCCACTTCTGGAGCCAGCAAAACTGTGCCTAAGAGAGCCCCTCGGAATCATAGTTCTTTGCCGGTTAAGAGTGCGAATGCAAGGAGAGTAGAAGCCCACCATAGGACTTTGAATAAAAAGAATCGTGTTGATTCTAATTTGCTTGTTAAACATTCTGTTTCTGTTTCAAAGTTGAACAATGTTTGTGCTGCATGTAACAAATCTTTGGTTTTTGCTAATCATAATGATTGTTTGGTTATGTGTGATGATTCTGTGAATGTTAAACCCCACCAGACTAAGCGTTTTAAACGCCAACCCAAGAAAGAATGGAAACCCATTAAGAGAGTCTGGAAACCCATTAGCAAACCTGTTGCTAATAGCAAGCCTCAGTGGAAGCCCACTGGAAGGCATTTCTCATTATTTGAGAAGTATCCTTTAACTAGGATCATGGAACCTAGATGATGCCATAGAACTACCCCCGAGTGCTAGTTCTAGCCCCCAAATAACTATGGTCTCTAGGTTTATTGACCATAAACTTAGTGATCGAAAGGCAGGTTCCAAAGGGATCTCTGGTATTTTTGATTGTTAACTAACCGGAACCCTTCAGGGCATCCTATCACCGTAAATGTTTGTGTTACCGCAGGGGGGTGGGGGGGGGGGTGGGGGGGGGGGGGGGGGGGGGGGGGGGGAGGGGGGGGGGGGGGGGGGTGGCGGGCGGGGGGGGGGGGGGGGGTGGGGCCGGGTGGGGGAGGGTGGGAGGGGGTGGGCGGGGGCGGGGGGGGGGGGGGGTAGGTAGTACAGATTGTTCTATGGTATCTGGATTTCTGGTGCTAAGACATCATGACCGTGATCGTGCGACGTTTATCAACTTGTAGACAGTTCATTGGTACTGTGGAGATTTGGCAACGATGAATATGCAGCGATCATTGGCTATGGTGATTATAAACTGGGTGACACTATCATCTCTCGAGTCTACTATGTTGAAGGACTCAAGCACAACCTATTCTCGGTAGGACAGTTTTGTGATGGAGGTTTAGAAGTTGCTTTCCGACAGCATTGTGTCAACATCCGCAACTACGTATGGTGGATTACTCATAGGTTCACGGCAACCAATCTGTACTCATCTCACTGAATGTTTTTAATGAATGTCAGCATCACCAGTTTGCTTGCTTACAAAGCCTCTTCAACGAAAGTCTTGGTTATGGCATTGTCGGTTGAATCATCTGAATTTCGGGACTTTGAACGAATTGGGCTCGAAATATCTTGTAGAGTTTACCTTGCTGAAATATGACAAAGGAACATTTGTGTCTATTTGTCTGCTTGGTAAAAGCAGAAAGCATCACATCCACTATAGCAGAAAACACCATACTGAAGTTCTCCCATACTCTACTTATGGACCTCTGCGGACCAATGAGACAGAAAGTATCAACGGAAAAGAAGTATTGTTTTGGTGTTTTTTTTTGTTTTTTTTTTTTTTTTTTTTTTTTTTTTTTTTTTTATTTTTTTTTTTTTTCTTTGTGGATGATTACACCAGATTTGGATGGGTAAGATTTCTTCGGTCAAAGGATGAACTCATCAAGTGATTGAGAGTTTATTGTGAAGTTCTCATCAGAGCCCTTAATGAACTGTTTGTTTCGTCAGAACATTAATGGAACGGGTTTGTGAATAGAGCTCTCGACGGATGGTTTGGAGTGTTGGGTATTTCTCATTGAACGAGCGTAACTCGGTCCTCCACAACAGAACGGCGTTGTCGAAAGACGGAACCGAACTCTTATGGAAGCTGCTCGTACTATGCTCATCTTTGCGAAAGCTCCACTGTTCCTATGTGCTGAAGCTGTAGCCACTGCGTGTTATACTCTTAATCGATTCTCTTGTAACCGCTTCACGGAAAAAAGACATATTATGAATGTGAAGGGAAAGAAACCTAATCTACAATACTTCCGAGTATTTGGATCTCTGTGCTATCCTACCAATGACTACGATGACGTTGGTAAACTCAAGGCGAAAGCAGATATAGGTATCTTTGTTGGCTATGCACCCACCAAGAAGGCGTACCGAATCTACAACAAACGAACGCGTAAGATTCAGGAAACCGTTCATGTTGCCTTCGATGAACTTACCGAAGGATTGACGTCTGTTCACAGGTTCAGGCCTCGATCCTCATCAATTGACTTCTGTACCAAAACTGTAAGAACTCGATACTTACTACTTTACGTCCGGACGCAGCGTTCTGCACTAGTAAAAGCCAGAACCACCAAGTTGTCCCTCATACAAAGAAAACAGGTAGTTGATTTGTTCAATGGTTTGATGATGATGAGGTTTGTTCCGATACCTCGTTTGTTCCGATTACTCCGGTTAATGATTTTTATTTGTTCCTGCTGCCCCGGCACCCGAGAATGCCAATGGTTCACCTTCCACAACAGTTATCTCAGAAGGCGGTCCTGCAGTTACTGAAAACCTCTTACCTCATCAAATACCTCTACCAGACACTAGTGATTCTGATGTTGAAACACTGTTTGATCATGTTGACAGTAATGTGTTTGACACCCATAATGCTCCTGAAACCGATTCAGAAGCATCTCACTCCAACTCTGTCAACATCGATGTTACTCCCAACAACCAATTACCTCATGTGCAAAAATGGACTCAAGCACATCCGCTTGAAAACATTATTGGGGATAAAGACCGACCCGTCTCTACCAGGAAACAGCTCGAAACCGACGCAATGTGGTGCTTCTTCAATGAATTCTTAACTCATGTTGAACCAAAGACTTACAAGCAAGCCTTAGAGCACTCGTGCTGGATTGAGGCTATGCAGGAAGAAATTCATGAGTTTGAACGTCTAGATGTTTGGATACTTGTGCCCTGTCCAGATAATATTCTTATCATCCCACTCAAATGGATTTTCAAAATTAAGTTGGATGAATATGGAGACGTCTTGAAGAACAAAGCTCGGTTAGTGGCGAAAGGTTATCGTCAGGAAGCTGGTATTGATTTTGAGGAATCATTTGCTCCGGTTGCTAGATTAGAAGCGATCAGACTCTTCATTGCTCACGCAGCGAGTATGAACATGGTCATCTTCCAGATGGACGTGAAAACCGCCTTCCTCAACGGCGAACTGAATGAAGTTGTCTATGTTAGTCAACCAGAAGGATTTGTAGATCCAGAGCATCCATCGCATGTGTACCGACTCAAGAAAGCTCTCTATGGGCTTAAACAAGCTCCACGTGCGTGGTATGACAAGCTATCAGCGTTTCTAATCAAGTCAGGGTTTACAAAAGGCGTGGTCGATCCTACACTCTTCACGAGAAAAGCAGGCAAACATCTTCTACTGGTACAAATATATGTAGATGATATTATCTTTGCCTCTACTAACCCCAAAGCCTGCAAATTATTTGCTTTTGAAATGAACTCAACTTTCAAGATGTCGATGATGGGACAAATGTCATTCTTTTTAGGATTACAAGTTTCTCAAAATCCCAGAGGCATCTTTATCAACCAATCCAAATATGCTCAGGAAATCTTGAAAAAGTTTGGTTTTGACTCCTGCACACCCATTGACACTCCAATGGCGGAGCGTCCCAACCTTGATGAAGATAAGGGAGGAAAGCTAATTGATCCTACACGATTTCGTGGTATGGTTGGCTCCCTTATGTATCTTAGTGCATCTAGACCTGACATAGTATTTGCTGTTTGTATGTGTGCACGATACCAGGCTAAGCCTACTGAAATGCACCTTACTGCTATAAAGCGGATCTTTCGATACCTAAAAGGAACCATTCACATGGGTCTGTGGTATCCGAAGGACTCCGGCTTTGAACTAAAAGCTTTTGCAGATGCTGACTATGCAGGATGTCATGACACACGGAGAAGTACTTCTGGTTCAGCTCAATTTCTTGGACATCGACTTGTTAGCTGGTCATCCAAAAAGCAGAAAAGTACTGCCATCTCCACTACGGAAGCTGAATACATCGCCCTATCAGGATGCTGTGCTCAAATCCTCTGGATGCGATCTCAACTACGAGACTATGGATTTGCGTTCAACAAAATTCCGATGTATTGTGACAATCAAAGTGCTATTGCTCTATGCTGTAATAGTGTTCAACACTCGCGCTCCAAGCACATTGATATCCGTCACCACTTCATCAAAGAGCAGGTTGAAAGGAAAGTTGTTGAGTTATATTTCGTGGAGACAAAATACCAACTGGCTGACATTTTTACGAAGGCATTACCGAGAGAGCGCTTCGCCACACTACTCCCACTGCTTGGAGTTAAACAAATGTCACCAGAGACTCTGAAGGAACTACAGGATGAGTCTGTCTCCGAGTAACCAAGTGTTTCACAATTGTATCCTGTATATTGTATAAAAAAAAATTTAAATGGCTTGCAGTTTATTTCAATACTGTAACCCTCTTAACCCAAAACTTAGTGTACGTTCAGTGCATTATTTCTTTACAGACACGAATTTTGTCTAAGCCACCGAACCATATTCTCATAAAACGAACTTGTTTTTATCAAACATTTACGGTTTAAACCGAAATCAAACATTTACACGGTTTCAATTTGTTTTTTAGGGGGAGAATCAGATATTACAAATAGTTTTGTCAGGTCAAAAGGACGTACATTGCTGATTCTTTATTGCTGAAAGATTGACAACGACCAACCCGCTTACAAGTTCAAGACAGATTGCAGTATCATTCCTGTCTGGGTATTCTAAAGGTCTTGTATCCAATTGCTCACTGTATTGTGCTTTTAAACTCACCTCATAACATTGAGGGGGAGAATTGATAATTTTATAAGTCCATTCTAGATCAAAACCATTCACGAAAGTTTTCGATACTTTTGAATCGGGGGAGAGAATGTGACTTAAACATGTAAAATTGATCATAAATTGATTCGATTGATTCTTAACTGCTAAATCCTATCCATGCATGTGCTAAACATCTTTCGATTATCGACGCACATGTTAGGGGGAGCATAGTGTTAATATGATCAAAAATGTCAAGTACCAAAAGTTTGTGTTATACACAATAATCTGATTAATGAACAAAGAATCTTTTATTTTCATGTTCGTAGAAAGTGATCTTAGGAATGCTGAGGAAAGAGATGGTAGTAACCACCAGAGGTAAATTCGTATATATGCTCATGTCTGGTCTTCGACTTGCGCCCCACTAGTGAAGTGGAAATCCTAAAAATTGTTCTTGTACAAGTTTGGATTTCCCAAGGCACTTCATATCTTTCGGGAAAATATTTCAAAACATCATCAGAGCATTCTGATTAAAATTTCGTTTGTGCCCCAAACAAAATTTTTATAAGCCACATCGACATGTTTGCAAATCATTTTTTTTGCCATAGTCCTTCTACGTACTTAATTGTATTAAAGAAGGAAACGCGTGAAAAAAGGAATTAAACGGTAAAGTCAGCAGAATAGTCAGACTGTACGACTCACTCTTTACCATTCTATTAGTAATAGTCTTAATAGTGTGTTAGATCCTTTGGACAATCTGGTCTAGAAACTGAACATTAGGGAATCTGATTCTTAGGTATTAATAGAAAGCTTGTCACGTGCCGGAAAACCTGTCCGACGGATCTTTGAATGAACCTTTCTGATCACAGGTGCATTATTCATACTGAAATCATGATCCTCACGAAATCAAAGGTAATGTAACCGACCAGATTGAGTTATCGTCTATACACGGTACCCTTCAAAATATCAAACCTTTGTGTGTTCACAAAATGATTTTTTCTAGAACACATTAAGGGATTTTTCATAAAAAATGTTTTTGTTGGTGACAAAATTGTTCGTAATCATAGCGAAAGACGACTCAAATAATCCGATGAAAGAACATGCTCATATCCTTACTCACATATCTGAAGAAATCAAAGAAAGTTGTACATTCAAAGCTTCCGCACGAAACTCTAAAATCAAAAGTCTTCTTACAAAGACGCTACACTAATTGAAGATTAGAAGAAGATACATCATCAAAGCTTTCCACATCCAACAGATATGACAAGGTGAGCCTAAAGAATCAGCATATGGCAAAGTCAAAGTGAAATGAAGATCACAAAGTAACTTCAGAGATGTAATGCTAAACAAGTCAAAGATACAAGATCAAGTCATCACATCAAGTTCTGAAGATCAGACAGGTGTTAAAGATTGAATTACCAATGCACAACAAGTGAAGTAACCCTATCAACAACGAGCTAAATAGACAAGCACGAGTGACTTCAAACAACATCCTCATGACCTCATCTAAGGGGAGATTGTTAGGATCACATAAATGGATCCAATCAAAGAAGCTTCGGTCCCACGGTCGAAGTTAACAAGACAAAATGTCTAGCTCGTAAAACATGTAATATTATGTAAAAGGGCCATTAATGAAAAAGCCCATCAAAGCTCAAAAGCCTCCTAGGCTAATCTTTTTATTAGTATAAATACTCCTAGTTTAGTCAAAAATTAGGTTAGACATTTTTAGAGAGAAAATTAGCTAGTCATTATTGTGTGGGTTTTTCTAGCCACCAAACAAGTTTTTTCTTTTCTACATCATCAATAAGTAGTTCTAATTTTTATTGCATCTTTGAATCTACACATAATTGTTAAAGTGGATTCGTATGAATGAACATAGGAACCTACAGATCATCTTTGATCTATAAAGAGAAAACAAAGAAAATCCATGACTCCAAGATCAAAAACCGCGTTTTCAACGTCGGTGATCGAGTCCTCCTCTTTAACTCTAGATTGAAGATTTTCTCAGGCAAGCTTAAGACCCGCTGGAGTGGACCATTCACACTGTAACCTAATTTATTTACAATATGGCACAGTCGATTATCCCAAAACATCAGGCCAAAATTCAAAGTAAATGGTCCCCCGTTTGAAGCACTACTTTTGGAGGTGACGTACCATAATTGGTAGTCCCCAGATCTCCAGACGTACCCACATGGACCAATAAATTCAGGGACTGTTCTAAAGCATAACGACCCAAAACAACACTTCGTGGGAGGCACCCCAAGCTATCGTATATTTGTAGAAATAAATAAGTGTATTTTCTTGTTGTGTGGAGGCTCTGCCTCTTCTATTACCTCGTGTTTCGTGTTTGGTGTTGTTTAATTGTCCAGATTGCCCCAGAGTATGAAGACTATCGTGCTCTCACTTTGTCGTTCATAATCACAAGAGTTTCACATCCTCATCCCCCCAACCCCCCCCCCCCCGAGCTACATTTTGGGAATCTAATATCCTACTCTAATCGACTACATTTATCTTTGGCTTCAACTTAATAAACGGCCTTTAGATTTACGTATTACCCCTTTTAAAAACCTCGAGGACGA
This sequence comes from Tanacetum coccineum, assembly GCA_026074375.1. Lineage (NCBI taxonomy): Eukaryota > Viridiplantae > Streptophyta > Magnoliopsida > Asterales > Asteraceae > Tanacetum > Tanacetum coccineum. Next base: position 51,189 of record BQNB010012452.1, read on the forward strand.
TGTTTAGTTCAGTAAGGGGGGGTCTTCGATTTGATTTTTGGCCCTGCAGTCGTTGTATGTCACGAAATCCCTTTTAACCCACCAAATATTTGCAAAAACACCAAAAAAATGAAAAAAATAAAAAAATTTCAAAAATAAAATAAGTGTTATTGTCACAGTTTCGACTATTCCTAATGGGTAGAAATGAGAATAATTTTTGACTCGAACAATCGGGCGTGTTGCTATCCCTAGCTAGTTCCCAACTTACCGCTTGCTTGTAGGCTACGCATTTTTCACGAATTCAATTGCTTCGAATTTTAATAATCGTGAAGAACAAAGAAGTGAAAGAGAGTAAATACAAGTTTATGTGCTGAGCAAGGATTCTTCTAAAACTTATATATAGATAACTTGTGGCTTTTTTATCTCCCATAGCTTCTAATCCCCTAATCAAAACGATGCTCATATTCAATTCAACTAAGTCAAACGGATGTGTCTTAGAAAAAAGCTTCAAATTTTTAACAGACTCTTTAAAGCGAAGTTTTTCTGTCTTAGTATTTGAAAGTTAAAAGCCTAAGAAGCATGAATGAAATATGAATTGCAAAAATGCATGAATAAATGAAATCTATGCCAATGAAGCATACATTTAGTATAATAGGAGCAAGTAAAAGATGTGTCGTGATATCCCACTTTACCGCAACGCACAGAGGGGGGGTCAAGACTGAAAGAACTTCTTTACTTCTAGGGATTTGGAGGTTTTGGTGATAACTCACCCAGAAGTGAGTCTAGTGTGAAGGGTTCAAAACTAAGAACACCAATCCTAGCCATATGTAGGGAAGAATGGTGCTTGATGTGATTTCACCACTCGACGCTATCAACGGGGTGGGTTTTCAAACTAAGAACACGATCATTGGTCAAGATATCCTACTAGGGAGCAAGGCCAGGTAGGTGTTCAAACTAGCAACGCAATTCCTAGCTTCAAAGAACTTATGATTATGTTGCATGAAGATGTTGCAAAAAATTTTTTTCTACATAAATTTACGTTCTTTAAAATCAAGTTATAAGACCTAATAATATTGTTGCTTTGTGTCATGATTCCGTCTTGAATTAAACGACTATGGAAATATAGTTGATACTATGGAAGATTTGAAATGAGTAAACACATTAAATCATATATCCGTTTTGGGAGTTTAAAAGTTCACGAAGTCAAAAGTAGGAGTGCTTAACATTTAAACATATAATTTAACAATGATCTTGTTTAATTGCTTGGTTTGGAGACAAGAGGAAAAATCGGGACGACGAATTTCACCTTTAGGACATCCGTAGATTATTCTATGGACGCTTCTCATTCTATGATCCCAGTGTTTATAAAATAAAGGAAGTCAAACAGGTAGTTAAGAAAAGAAAAAGGAAAATCCAAAAATATTAGGGATAGTTAGTGTACATATGAAAAATTGGTGAAAACGGGACTTGTCGAAGCTATTGATTCTTTAGTTCCCCTTGACAAACACTTTGCTACTTTTCAAGGTAATTAGTCGAGGGGGTTCGAGATTCTTAGTTTTTCTATGAGTGTTTTACTTCATAACATTGCGTGAGGACACGGCAATACCTTAGTATGGGGGATTTTGGTATGGGCTTAATTACACATACCAATATTTCCATTAAAAACACGGACTTAAATTGACTAAAACGTACCAAAAGAAAAAATACATCGTATTGTATGTTTTGCATTTGGTTTGTGCAGTAAACGGATATTCAAGATCAGACAAAAAAAAGCCAAAACACAAACAAAGCCGAGCACGGAATGGAAAAGACAAAGTCAAACCGAAGCCAAAGTCAGCCCCGACAAAGTCAAAAGTCAACCAAGTGAAGAAAATACAACTTAAGGGACTAAATTTGCCAAACCTTAAGTTGTATTACTAAAATAACTAGACAAGGGTCGAAATTGCAAACCGGGCAAAGTTTGCATTGAAGTTATATAACTTGAGGGGACAAAACTGCCAACTTACCCAAAAAGCCATCTTTCCCGCCCAACAAAACCCAGATACAACTAGGGGATGTCGTTCCATACCTTCTACCCTGCAAACCACTCAACACCCTAGATAAATCATTTCAACCACTCTATTTCTCCCCCCCCCCAGCTGTATAAGTGCCATGTTGGCAATCCCTCACCATTCCCAAGTATTTTCGATGGCTGAGATTGACTCCAAAGAAGCACAAAAGAAATTGAAGGCTGGGATTTGTTTTAGAATCACCTCACACAACAAGCACACTTGGTTTTTGCTCTCACAAAAGAAGCACAAGCTGAAGTCCAAGAGAAGAAAACTTCGGCTATAAATAGAGCCTTTTGTAAGCCTTGGAGAGAGCTGAGTTTTTTTTAATCTTAGAATATCTTAACTTAATTTTAGTTTTCAAGTCATTTACAGCTTCTACTTTCAGCTTTGTAACACTTTCAAGTTTTAATGCAAATTTGAGGTTTTAAGTCAATTTACAATTCCAAGTATTAAGTTTCTTAATTGTGCTGTTTTGTGGTTCAAAAAGCCTCAAATACAGCTTGGATTAAAAGCTGCTTTAAAATTTAAGTAAATTTTTAAAAAGTTAGGGGTAAGTAGTTAAGAGAAAATCACAAAAATCACTCTCAAATACACCACAGCTTCTTTTATGGATGATAAGCCAGTTCTGGATGGGCTTATGGACACTACTAGCTTGTTTTATACAAGCTAGAGCTTGTAGATTCTTGGTTTAGCCCTGTTTTGAGCAAGGGTGTTGTAAGTCTCTCTTTCTCTTATTTTTCTTATTTACTGCAGAACTGCTTATAGTGCTTAGTTGTTAGTTTAAAAGTGATTTGTGCAAATCTCTTAGTTAGTACTGTTAGTTCATTTGTTAAAACTGTTAGACTATTTCAGCTTATTTAAGTGCTTATTCTTGATTATAAGTGTCCTATTTTGTTCTTTGATAATCTGTTTTTAACAACTTAGGACCAAATCAGCTTAAAATAAAAAGAAAAAAATGATTTTTGAAAACTTTAAGGGCTGTTTGGAACCAGCAGTACTAACCCATAGTTAGTACTGCTAGTTCATTTTTTTGGATTTTAAAGCTAGCAGTACTAACTCAAAGCTAGCAGTACTAACTCCAAGTTAGTACTGGTAGTTAGTACTGTTAGAACTGTTGGTTCATTTCTGCTTATTAGCTTATTGTTTCTGCTTATTTAAGATTTGCTTAGCTTTTTAGAGTAGATTAAACCATTTTTCGTTTACTGTCTTTAGTAGAGATTAGTAAGCTTACTTTCCTTTTCAAAGTATTTTCAATAGTTTATCAGTTTGTAGCTTTTAGCTCGTTGCCATTTTTAAGTTTATTCTAGTTGCTTAGTCTTATGCCTGAGTGCTTATTAGGGTTAGGTAAATATCTGTTTTAGCTTATTTGCTTATTTCTTGTTTCATTGAGTTTTGTTAAAGCTAGCAGTACTAACTTTAAGCTAGCAGTACTAACTCCAAGTTAGTACTGACAGTTAATACTGTTAGTGCTGTTGCTAGTACTGCTGAGTTTCCTTGCTTAATTTAGCTTAATTGCTTTTTGAATTTGCTTATTTAGAGTTAGCTTAGCTTATTTGATATTTCTTTAGTTTACTTGAGCTTATTTGTGTCTTAGAGTAAAAGTTTTAAGTGTTTTTTACTATTTCTAGCTTTTATGCTTGTTCTAGCTTATTTTCCTTGTTTATTTTTGAGTGCTTTTGCCTATTAGGTTTAGTGCCCAATCATATACAAATCTTTGTCATTCAATCATCAAACATCAATCCGTAATTCGATTTTCCATTCAAGCCTCGTTGGGGTGGGGGGGGGGACATAAAACGACCCCGGGAACACTCTATTACAGCTGTCCTATTTATTGATCACACGGATTTTTAACCCTTGTGATATTTATATATGTTTATATTTATTGGTATAATATAATAATGGGTAAGATTTGGCGAGTCAGATAACTATTATCACTATTCTGTTACATAAACAGACTTCACTAAATACAACCAGTACTAACTTTAATATTGTCACTCTACCAGTACTAAACATTAGTACTTATGCACAAAAACTTAATTAGTACTAGCTATACTTACTTAAGTACTTCGAACAGAACTAACTAATACTGACAAGACTTAACTGTTATACTACCAGTATTAAGTCCATATAAAACAATATATTTCCCAACAATCCTTCCCCAACTTGATCTTCACCTGTGAACTTCAAGTTTCTTCAAATGTCTTTAATTTAAGCTTCCTAAGGATGTTGTAAACAAAACTCTTCGAATTATTCTTGAGCTGCAACTCTTCAAATCATCTCTATTTGATATTTGCAGCAACTATTCTTCAAAACTTTTTAGCAACACTTCATATCAGCAACATTGACTATATGTACATCAAATCATATAGTTTCAGACTATTCTCATCACTTCCAGGTGTGTTAACTCCTGTGAGAGGTGAATCATTTAAACTTTTAAATGGATTTGATGTCTCTTTACTAGTTAGCCATTTACTCTGGAGTTGTCAGTCCTTTGGCCACCAGAAAGGTGCATGTCCATGGTCGACTGAAAACCATTTCAACTCTCAGTACATGAAACATTGGTGAGTTGAATACCATATGGTTTTTGGCAAACCATTACAGCCATGAATGGATTTGATATGCCTTTACCTGTAGCCGTTTGCTCAGGGCTAGTCAATCATGTGGCACCTAGAAAAGGTAAATTCCATGGTGGATTGATTACCATGTCAACTCTTTGTACATGAAACTTAGTGAGTTGATGTACCATCAACTTTTTGGTAAAGTCTCAACCATCTAATATGGATTTGTAATTTGTCTTTACCATAAGCCATAATCTTATGGACTAGTTATGGTTTTACCACAGCCTTTACCACAATCCATAAACTTATGGGCTAGCCAACTCTTTACTAACCAGATATGGTGAGTTGATAACCATACAATTTTGGCAAATTTTCAGCCATTAACGGATTTGAGAAGTCTTTACCAAGAGTCGTTTTCTCCTGGACTAGCCAGTCCTTATGTCTGTTAGACATGGTGGACTGATAACCATTTGTTGTGTTAGTGCATAGCACCTCCACCAAGTGTTGTTCTCCTCATCTTCATTCTAGATATCTAACTCATCAACCTTCATTACTTCCTAATGCCAGCTTGCTTCTCCATCATTTTCAAAAGTTTGTAGCAATCCTTATCTGGTTTTCCTCCTTGAAGTTTCTTGTCCAACATTGCTTTACACACTTCAGCAGACAAAGGATACTTTCTCTCTATTAGCATATATATATCCACAGACTCTAAGTTCAAACAGTGTACTCTGCAAGCATCATAGTATCTCCAACAAATTAACCTTTGTTGACCTGGCAAACTCTAAATTGAATCTGTACTAAGGGGTCTTCAAACATGTTCTTCAAGTATTCCCAAAGTACTTTTTCAAGTTCATCCTCTGGCTCATTCATACCATGTTTTCTCATCACAATCCTGTATAGCTCTGTAAGATCATCTCTTGATATGTCAGTAAGCATTGCTCCAAAGCTTATGTATACCATATCAGTTCCATTCTCCCTTACAATCTGGTATACACCTTTCCTTCCGCTTAATTGATCTTGGTAATTTGGCTATAACTGGGTGATTTTATAGCACAGGAAACAGAATAATAGGGATTTTAAGTACCTTGAAGTAGAATCACCTTCTTTTCCCACTAGCTTCATCTGAATCTTCAGAATCATCCTTATCAAGGTCTGTATGTAATCCTTTCCTTGCTATATGTTTTCTCCTCTTTCCAGTCTCTTGGTTGGTCTTTATCATCTTTGTCTTCTTCAAACCTTCTCCTCTATTGTTGAGTACTTTTCATCATCAAACTTTAAGCTTCTTGCCCGTTTTAGTTTGGAGCTCTCCACCAAATCTCCTCAAACTTTCCCATTGTTGCTTAAAAGTTCAAATTAGGACAAGTATCTAAATTGCTAAACCAATTTTTCAAATTCTGCTTTTATTAACATTTTTCAAAATTCAACTTCCTTCAACTGAGTCAACTTCCATGTTCTCTTGGATTTCTTTAGAAAGTTTGACATATAGTCTCCTGAGCTGTGTGTTTGAGTCATGTTCTGATTCACCTTTTTTGTCTCTAAGCTCTTTCCTCTGCAAAGTGTTTTCTTTTTTGATTTATCAACTCTACCATCCTTTTTTGCATAATCTTCAACAGTAAGATCCTTTCCAAGCACACTCTCCTTCAATTCTACATTTGCTTCAAGCTTTGCTCTAATATTGTCCCAATCTTCTTCAGTATAAGATTGAGCTTCAAACTGAACTTGAGCCTTCCTTTTCTTTTTGTTCCACTGTAATTCTGCTCATGAAATTCAACTTCAGCCATCCTTTGAGCTAGAAGTGAATCCGAATGAACTTGTTTGGCCACTTCTTCCTTTTCCAAAGCTTTTTCTAATGCATCTAACCTGATAGCTTCAGCAAGTCCTGCTTCTTCTTAAAGAATTTGTTCTTTTGTCTTTTTAGAAGCTTGAGTTTCTTCTTCTTCTGTCATAGGAGCCTTTCCTTCTCTTCTACCTCTGTCTGGAGAAGGTACTGAGACTCTTATGCTATCAGTAGTAACTGGATCACTGCCAGTATTAACATCCAAACTGCCAGCATTAATTTCTTCAATACCAGCACTAACTTTAATGCCACCAGTATTAACTTCTTCAAAAGCAGACTTAACCTCTTCAAAGTCCAAACTAATGCCAGCAGATTCTTTTGAACTCTTCCTTCTCTTGTATCTCTTTCCTTTATCAACTGAATTGATCTTTTTAACTTTTGTTAAGATTGCAGCAGCTTCTAAAGTTGTAGGACTTATGTCTTCAACTTGTTCCTCCTCTGAAGCATTGACATTATTTAAGGGAGTAACAAGCTCTTGTACCAAAGAAACTAGAGGATCTAAATTATGAGTCTTCCTCCCCTGAGCCTTTGTTTCTTCCTCTTCAGAATCAGACAAAAGAACCCTCTTGGTCTTTCTCTTCAAAGCAACCTTCAAAGTCTTTACTCTTTCCACCAATTATGTAGCCTTTGCTACCTCCAAAGGTAACAGATCCCCCATTGAATTCTTCAAAATCCTCCAGTTGATCCTTGTTACCTGTCATGTGCCCTGAGCATCCACTATCAAATATACCTCTATCTACCATGTTCTTCAGTTCTAATAAAAGTAGGTCCACTATTATAATTGAAGTTTGTCCTAGAGTTCCTCCAATTATAACTTGCTGAGGTCTTAACAGCAGATCCCCAATTTCCTACTACAACATTAAAATGTGGCATAGAGGTGGAATAGTTGTGGCTTTAAATGGTATAGGTTGTGTTGTAGGTGGTGTTGGTGGTACCACACTAGATGATGGTTGAGGTTGAGTGACAGATGGAGTTTCTTGTCCTGTACTTGAATTAGCAATAGATAACATAGCAGGCAACAAAGGTCTTGGTACCCCTCTAAAACCCCTTTTCATATTTCCAAAAATCTTTTTAGTTAAAGTCACAGCCAGATAAGGGTGTTTGTTTTCAGTTTGTATATCCAAAATCATTTGTAGAAAACGAGGATACATCAATAACTTTGTTTTACTTTTCAAGTTTGCCACATGCCAATCAAGAAATTAGGTTTTTTTGAAAAATTATAAACTATGCCAGTGGAAGGACACATCAATGCCACCAGGCAAGTAGCTATATTGCAACCAAAATTGATCCCATCCCACCATTTTAGAGCTTATACAATGTAAAAATATGGTGGACTAAGAATCTCCATTGGGGTGTGAAAAAGCTTTTCCAAAAGGTAAAAGATCCATCAGTAGGATACCCCATATGCCCATCCCCTCAAAAATCTCATTGTTGGCAACATGGTAATCCCTGAAGCATATGCTAATTTAAGCTTATTTCTAATAGATGCCTCAGTGATTGTATACGTAATAGTATCAATAGTTGTGTGTAATTCTAGAGTCCCATTAGCAAGAGTTTTGGCAGTAGCAGTCTGCCAAAACTGTTTGACTAAGGAATCATAGATAGTAGGATTAGTAGTTAAAGCATACATGAGGTTGGAACCTCTTAGAAAATCCACTATCTCTGCAAACCCTGCACTTTCGTCAGGTTTGCGTAAAAATCCTACTTGATTATGTTTGTCGCAGTATTTTAATTGAGCCATGAGTTGAAAGTTGCAATAAAAGGTAGTGATGTGGACTGAAAATTACTGGTTTAGTTACGAGTGAGGTTCTAGATGATTGTACCGGTGATTAATATGCAAGGTGTGTAATGGCTCAGTGATTAATCTTTTTAATTTAGCCTTGCAGGGGGCCCTGTGTTGTTTACCTTTATGGCAGGCAACAATGTTTGGTCATCTTGAAAAACCTTGGAAGGTAACTGCTTACAGGTTTTCCATTCACCAAGTTTGTTTAAGTTTTTCAAAATTATATGACCTAACCCTCCTGTGCCACAATTTAGATTCATCACATGTGGCTTTTGCAATCAAACAGGCATAATCTTTTGTGAGAGAAGGTGTCTTCATATCAAAACTGTAACATATTGTAATGTCTAGGGACCTTTAGAAGTATATGATTTTCATCAGGCATCTTAAAGTTAGAAGACAAAACAAGAACATTCTAGTTTTAGTAAAAAGAACTTGTGTGCTTATACATATTTATGATATTATAGGAAAACGGTTTTTAAAATGCCCTAGTTCTTTTACAAAAGACACACTGTCAAAATCTAAATTACCAACTCTTATTTTTCCTTTACCAGATATGTAGCCTTTGCTACCTCCAAAGGTAACAGATCCCCCATTGAATTCATTAAAATCCTCTAGTTGATCCTTGTTACATGTCATGTGCCCTGAGCATCCACTATCAATATACTCTATCTATCATGTTCTTCAGTGGATGTCTGCTACATGGAAAAAGAGAAATTAGTTTCTCTTAGGGACCCAGGCCTTTACAGGCTTAGGTCTGCCTTATGGACCTTTTGTAATCACAGTTCTAATAAAAGTTGGTCCACTATCACAATTGGAGTTTGGATTAGAGTTCCTCTAATTATAACCTGCTGAGGTCTTAACAGCAGTGCCCCTTTTTCCCTTTACAGCATTGAAATAAGACATTTTTGTTGTATTTCTATCAATAGGTCTTCTCACAGGTGAATAAGATTTAGAAAAATGCCTTCTCTGATGAAATTGATTCACTTGTGGTCTTTTAGGACTAAAGCTGTTTGAGGTCCTGGTAGGTACTGGTTATCTAGATCTAATAGTATTAAAAGTAGAATTAACATTATTAACTCTAGGCCTAATAGAATTAATATTTATCCTACCAGTATGAATATTAGGCCTAACAGAATTAATATTTGTCCTACCAACATTAAGTTGTACTGGTCTAGGAACAAATTGATTAGCATGATTAATCCTGTATCATTAGTCCTATGGTTATGCCACCTTTCATGTTACCAGTTTAAAATAAAACTCTTTGTTTCTTAACCTCGGCCTCTCTTGCCATTTTTCTTTTCATAATAGTCACAATCTTTGATTCAAATGACTTAGACTGCACAAACAAAACTTTCTTCTTGGTGAAAGAGTACCTTCCCTAGTTCTCTTTCCTTATAGCATTCCAATTCTTCCTTGTTAACAATTAGGTGTTCTGATCTTGTGATTGGTTGCCTAGGAGTTTTTATGTGTGAGACACAACTAGGTTCAACCTCTTTTGATTTTAGAGCAGACACACCTTTTTCATTGTTGTTGCAAAACATTTATAGGTGTAGACACATACATTTTGAAGGTACTCTTGAATCTCAGAATTTCAGGATCAACGAATGTTTAGAGGAAGTTCAAATAGATCCTACACTGTCATTAGATTGACAGGTAGAATATTCACTGGATCTATCATCGCGTTTACACTGGGCTTAGGTTTGGGGTCCCTTTTTACCATAAACCATTACAAAGACTCTATCAATTTCCTTCTTGTGGTTTAGATGTATAGTCTCCACTCAAGGAATGTGGAACACCTTTAAAATTATTAGTTTTTATGAATCTACTATACAAAGGTTTTCCAACTGAGTCCTCTTTTGAACAATTAAAAACAAGAAAATTCATTTCTTCCTCATAACTTATAACCTCCTTGTTTGATTGTATTTCATACCCTAAGCCAACTTTACTATTTGAACTCATGCCAGAATTAATTAATCTCCAAAGGTCTTGGAAGATTTTTTTCAGTGATCTTATGTTTTCTGCAATTGATCCTTTTCTTTTACAGCGTTCATTCCAATCCTCTATATTTTTTAAGCTTTTCATCTTTTTCATATATTTCATTTGCCTGAAATGTAAGCTTTTCATTTAGAGAAAGTTGTTGTTTTTGAAAAGTAACAAGTTGAGCTTCTAGTTTCTTAATAGCTTGACTATAGGCAAGTATTTGTGCTTCTTGATCACAGAACTGATTCATTTGTTCATCACACATTGTTTTAAGGGTATTGTATGAATCAATGCAAGTTTTAGAACACAAAGATACCTCACTACTGAAGCTGATAGCCATGAGTGCATGAATTGTCTCTTTATCTTCAGTGTGTTCTCCCTAATTGACAATACCATCATCCATTGTCAGCAATCCCATCTGATTCTTCTCTTGCTTTCCAGCTTCTTGGTGTTGATAAAAAGAGTCTCTCTCTTCTCTCCATTATGTGTCCCTTTTGTTGTACATTCCCTAGCAAAGTGACCAGTGTTGTGACAATTAAAGCATTCAAGCTTCTTTTTGTCAAAGCCAACAGGTGCTTTTCCATCAACACGAACTCTCCTTCCTGTTTTCTTATAGAACTTCTTCATTCGTATAGCAATCATTGCTATCTGCCAGTTTATGTCAATCTCTTCAATGTTCAAGTCATCAATCTGTTCCAGGTCTTCATGAAGAAAGTCCTAGTCCTCTAATTGTTTGGCAAAGAGGGAATAAATAACTTCATCAGCAAAACCAGCAAGAGCTTCTTTTTCTGGAGTATTAGTTGAAGAAGTAGAAGGAGTGTAAGTACTGTAGGTACTAGTAAAACCAGACTTAACATTATTAGTGCTGCTTTTACTTTGTGAAACAAAAGCAACATTTTGAGCACTAGAAGATGTTCTAAATCAAATTGATAACTTTGAAAATAATATGAACAAAATAACCGAAGAAGTTAGAATGGCACAACATAAGTATGAAACTCCAATGGAAGGAAGAATTTCAAATTTAGAGGAAACTCTAAACAATTTCATCAAGGAATCTTGAATAAGGCAGAAGGAAAGTGAGAACATGGTCTGGGGACTCAAGAAAACCTACGACCAAACCTTTAAAACACAAGCATCTTCTATTAAGAATATAGAAATTCACTTAGGAAGAATCGCAAAAATAATACAAGATAGAGAGATAGGGAGTCTCCCAAGCTCAACTTAAACCAATCCAAAGGGGTTGGCTAATGCCATAACAACCAGGAGTGGACTAAATTACAAACCCCCCAAGAATCCTCTTGAAAATATAACAACTTCGCAAGAGAAGCTTGAAATAAAAGAAACAACCAGCAAGAGTGGTGAAAAGGGTCTTGATAATCCTATGAAATCTGTGGAATCTTACGATCACTCTATCCCATTCCCTGGACGACTAAAAAAGAAAAAGAACAATTCAAAAAGTTCTTTGAAAACCTTCAACAACTTAGCATAAACATTCCATTTTTTTAGGCTTTAGAGCATATGCCCAAATATGCTAAATTTATGAAAGATCTCCTTGCCAAAAAAGGGAAGACATAAGAAACATCTAAAATAACTTTAAACGAAAGATGTTCTGTAGTACTCCTGAACAAAATCACGTTTAAAAAAAAGATCCTGGAAGTTTCACTATCCCATGTGTAATAGGGAAAATGGGCATTGACAAAGCTCTAGCTGACCTTGGGGCCAGCATTAGTCTTATGCCATACTCTATGTATGCAAGGTTGGATCTTGGTGAATTAAAACCTACCCGCATGTGCATCGAATTAGCAAATAAATCCACCCAATATCCCAGGGGGGTTGCTGAGAATGTCATAGTAAAGATTGACAAGTTTATTTTCCTAGTTGATTTTGTAGTGCTGGATATGAAAGAAGATCACAAGATTCTGATAATTCTTGGAAGACCATTCTTAGCCACAGCACATGCAATGATTGATGTATTCAATAAAAAAATATCTTTCGAAGTATGAAATGAAACAATTACTTTTGACATCAAGAAATCAATGAAATTTTCCACCCTAGAAGATGAAACGTGTCTCTCTATTGATATGGTAGATAAAGTCGCCTCATACCTTGTTCATGAAATCCTCCCTTCAAATCCTCTTGATTCGTTCTTATTTAAACCAATCATGAATTACCAACAAAAAAGTAATACCAATTTATGAGAAGAAGAGGATGATGATTCAGACAACTTAGATAAATCAGGACCTCTATCTGACCATGACAATTAGGAGCCAGTCAGACCAACTTTATTCAGCACCAATACGATTAAAGCTGAAAAGCAGCCTGCCAAACTTAAGGAACTTCCGTCCCACCTTGAATATGCCTTCTTGAACAATAATCAAGAATTCCCAGTTATCATCTCCTCTCTGTTAAACTCTCAAGAAAAAGAGTCACTCTTGAAGGTTTTAAAGCAACACAAGGCTGCATTAGCTTGGAAAGTTGTTGATATCAAAGGCATCAACCCTTAATTTTGTACTCACAAAATTCTAATGGAAGATAATTTTAAACCAGTGGTGCAACCCCGGCGAAGAGTTAACCCTAAAGTTCAAGATGTGGTAAAAGCTGAGATAGTCAAGCTACTCGATAGCGGACTAATTTATGCCATTTTAGATAGTCCTTGGGTTAGCCCCATTCATGTAGTTCCTAAAAGGGGAAGGGGATAACCGTAATAAAAAACAAAAATAAGGAGCTGGTCCCAACCAAAACAGTCATCGGATAAAGAGTATGCATTGATTATAGAAAACTCAATGACGCAACTTAGAATGATCATTTCCCAATACCATTCATCGATCAAATGTTAGAAAGACTGTCTGGAAATGAGTATTATTGCTTCTTGTACGGATTCTCTAGATACTTCCATATCCCTCTAGCACCAGAAGATCAGGAGAAAACTACTTTCACATTCTCTTACGGAACATTTGTTTATAGGAGAATGCCCTTCGGGCTATGCAATGCTCCAACCACATTTCAAAGATGTATGACAACAATATTTCATGATATGTGAAAAGACTTTATGGAAGTCTTCATGGATGATTTTTCCGTTTTTGGAAACTCATTCGACTCTTGCCTTACTAATTTATCAAAAATGTTAGCAAGGTATGAAGAAACAAATTCAATGTTAAATTAGAAAAAATGCCATTTCATGGTAAAAGAAGGAATCGTCTTAGGTCATAAGATATCTAAATCTGGCATTAAGGTGGATCCTGCAAAGATTGACGTTATTGCCAAACTCCCCTACTCGACCAACGTGAAAGGAGTTAGAAGCTTCTTGGGACATGCAGGATTTTATCGGAGATTCATCAAGGACTTCTCCAAGATTGCTCGACCTATGAATCAATTATTAATGAAGGATGCTAAATTTATTTTTTTAAATGAATGTATGCAAGCCTTCAATATCCTTAAAAATAAATTAACATCTGCTGTAATCATTGATCCCGACTGGAATCTTGATTTCGAGCTAATGTGTAATGCAAGCGATTATGCTGTAGGAGCAGTTTTGGGTCAACGCATCGATAAAAAATTCCGCCCAATCTATTACGCGAGAAAGACGATGAATGACGCTCAAGAACATTACACTACTACTGAAAAAGAGCTTCTGGCAGCCGTCTATGCCTTTGATAAATTCCGATCCTACTTAATTATGTCTAAAACTGTCGTCTATACCGATCATTCTGCTTTAAAATATTTGTTTAGCAAACAGGACACAAAGCCAAGGCTTATAAGATGGGTTTTGTTGCTCCAAGAATTTACCATTAAGATTAAAGATAAGAAAGGAACTAAAAACTTGGCTGCTAATCACTTGTACAGATTAGAAAACCTAGATCTGGAAACATTAAACGAGGAAGCAATTTGGGATTCCTTCCCCGATGAACATCTTATGGTAGTCCAAGTAAGGGAAACGACAGAAGACCCTTGGTATGCTGACTACACAAATTTCTTAGTATCAAAGATTATACCACACGGGTTGACATATCATTTAAGAAAGAAATTCTTATCAGACATTAAACATTACATATGGGATGATCCATACCTATTCAAATCATGTCCCGATGGAATCATAAGAAGATGTGTGTTTGGTAAGGAACTGCAGGAAATTCTAGAACACTATTATACGGGACCAACTGGAGGACATTACAGAGCCGACATTACCGCCAGGAAAGTATTTGAATCTGGATTTTATTGGCCAACCATTTTTAGGGATGCTATAAGGTACATTCACGACTGCGATATAGGGATGAGCATGGGTCTAGAACCGGTGGAACTGGAACCGGAACCGATGGATCCGAGAACCGAATTTTTCAGAAAAGTAGGAACCGAGAACCGAACCAAGAACAAAAAAATCTCAAACTGAAGAACCGGAACCAGCGGTTCTAGTCCTGGTTCGGTTCTTCTTGGTTCCGGTTCGGTTCTTGGTTCCGATCTGGTTCTTTTATTCTTTTGCTCATCCTTATATTGGCTGTGTTTTTAAAGTAGGCTACTAGGGTTTTTTATGATAAGTATAATTTAAGATTAATTTCCCCTAATTTAAGTATGGAAAAAATTACATACTTTTAGAATATATCACCCTAAAAGAAGAAGAGATATGAAATTATCCCTAATTTAGGATTAATTGTCCCTAATTTAAGTATGAAAAACTTACATAATTTTGAATAATTAGGTATTCGGTTCTGGAACCGAGAACCGGTGGAACTGAACCAAACCGACCCAAGAACCAGAAAATCTCAAACTCAAGAACCGAAACTGGAACCGGCGGTTCTAGTTCCAGTTTTCTTTTTGGTTCCGGTCCGGTTCTTGGTTCCGATCTGGTTCTTTGGTTCTTTTGCTCATCCCTACTTTTGGGACGACCCCTTCTTGTTCAAAATATATGCAGATCAAGTGATCCGACGGTGTGTGCACGGCAAAGAAGCTCTCGACATCCTCATAGCTTACCATATTGGACCCACCGGGGGACATTACGGTGCCAACTACACTGCCAAAAAAGTTTTTGACTCAAGATTTTATTGGCCCACGATTTACCGAGATGCCCATAACTTGGTCACCTGATGTGACACTTGTCAGCGTCAAGGAAAAATTCTGCAACTTGATGAAATGCCTCAAAATTCCATCCGAGTTTGAGAAATCTTTAACGCGTGGGGCATTGATTTCATGGGACCGTTCCCGTCTTCACGAGAGAACAAATATATACTCGTGGCGGTCGACTACTTGTCAAAATGTGTTGAATCGAAAGCGCTCCCCACCAACGACGCCTGAGCTGTATGCAAATTTCTTAAATCTCTCTTCGCCCAATTCGGTGCCCCTCGTGCTATCATAAGTGATCGCGGAACCAATTTTTGCAATGACTAGTTTGCAAAGGTCATGCTTAAATACGGAGTTACTCACCGTCTCTCCACTGCGTATCACCCACAAACAAGTGGGCAATTTGAGGTATCCAATCGTGGCTTGAAACGAATTCTTGAAAGGACCATAGGCGAGAACCGTGCCTCTTAGTCGGATAAATTAGATGACGCACTTTGGGCCTTCCGTACCAATTACAAAACACCCATCGGGTGTACACATACAAGCTCGTGTACGGAAAGGCATGTCATCTACCGATCGATCTCGAGCACAAAGCCTATTGGGCCTTGAAGCATGCAAACTTTAACCTTGAAATAGCAGGCGATCACCGTAAAGTTCAACTCAATGAACTAAATGAACTTCGTGATCAAACCTATGAGAACTCTTTGATCTATAAAGAGAAAACAAAGAGGATCCATGACTCCAAGATCAAAAACCACGTTTTCAACGTCGGTGATCAAGTCCTCCTCTTTAACTCTTGATTGAAGATGTTCTCGGGCAAGTTAAAATCCCGTTGGTCTGGACCGTTCACCATTGCCCATGTCTTTCCATATGGCACCGTTGAGTTATCTCAAAACTCCGGGCCAAACTTCAAGGTGAACGGTCATCGAATTAAGCACTACTTTGGAGGGGATGTACCTCAAATGGTTGTCCCGGATCTCCAAACCTTCCCCAAGGACAAATGAATTCGGGGATTGGGTCAAGCTTAGTGACCCTAAACAAGCGCTTCGTGGGAGGCACCCCATGCTTATCCTTAGTTATATTATGTAGTAATGAATAAGTGTTTTTTGTGAGAGGTGTGCCTCTTTCCATTCTCGTTTGCTTGTGTTTTTGTGATTGTCCAGGATTGTCCCAGATTTTTGAAGCCTCTCGTGCTCATGGTTTTGTCCTTCGATCACAAGAGCTTCACATCCTCAGCTTCATTTGGGAAATCCAATATCCTAATCTTATCGACTAACGTTTATCTTTAAAGCATACTTAATAAACGGCTTAGGATTTACGTAGAGACCCTTCTTAAAACATTGAGGACAATGTTTAATTCTAGTATGGGGGGATCTATCGATTTGATTATGCCTGCAGCTGTTGTTTTCGCGTAATCCCGTTTTTACCACCAAAATTTCAAAAAAAATGAAAAAATTTAAAAAAATTTCAAAAATAAAATAAGTGTTTTGTCACAATTTTGACTTTCCTGCTGGGTAGAATAAGAATAAATTTTGACCCGATCGAGCGTGTTGAGCTCTAGCTTGTTCCTTAACTTTTAGACTAAGCGTTCGCGGAAATTCGCGAAGAACGAAAAATGATAGTGTTAAGTATGAGTTGGATGCTAAACAAGGATTAGTTGGAAATCTTAAGAGCTCATGTATGTAATTTGTGGCTTTTTCTCCCATAAGCTTCTAACCGGACTAATCATACGTGCTATTTTTGGAGATTAAACTTAAATCAACAATTTTTATGTAGTATATAGCAAAAACTTTAGTCTTAGTTTAAACTTATACTTGAATTTTTCAAAAAGAAGTCTTCTCTATAAAAATAAAAAAAATAAAAATGTATATATATATATATAATAATAATAATAATTAAAAATGAAAAAAATATAATAAATATAAACTGTGGGCTGATAAAAGTTTGTTGTATCTTGCCGGCTCACAATCGATGTTACAGCCTTCTAAAGAAAGCCCATAGTAAGAATAAAAATCCGAGACTGATAAAAGTTTGCTGCATCTTGCCGGCTCACAACCGATGTTGCAGCCTTCTAAAAGGTCGAGGGTTACAATTGTATCATGTTATGTTTAATATTAAGTGTGAATTAATAAATAGATCTCTTTTTGTTAAATTTAAATATGCTTTTGAACTTTGACTATTTCATTTTAAGTTTTTAAACAAGCTATGTATATACGGGAAACCTGAGAGTTGATGAAACCTAAGGTCCGTGAGTCCCGATACTAGTCTCTGTGGGGTGTCAAAAGCCTGGTCACTTAGCCGCAAGGTTGGGATGTGCCGAGACGAAAGTCGCTACATGGGATGATCTCGCCTTCAAACTCATTATTCTCGGGTGGAACGTGAAGCATAGAATTTTGCAAAACGTTGATCCAAGGTTGAAATTCAAAATAGCACATACACCTAAGATATAATAATTATCAGAAGTGAAAAAGTCACAAGTTGCAAATATGAGTAGTGTTAGCATTTTAACAATATTTAACTTGTGATTTTCATTTTAAAGCCTTGGTTGGAGCGAGTGAAAAGTTAGGGACGATGAATTTATCCTTTTTGGGGGCATTCTCGGATCGAAATGCATCTTGTTCTATTATCCCTAACGGTTATGAAAATAACGAAAGTCAAATAAGCTAGTTAGTTGCTTAAAAAAATGAGAAAAAGGAAAAATACAAAAAAAATATGTGTAGGAATAAGAGTAAAAAAATGGTAAAAACGGTGGCTTCTCTAAACTTTTTATTCTTTAATTCCCCTCGATGAACACTTAGCTACTTTTCGAGGTAATTAGTCGAGGGGGATTGAGATTCTTAGTTTTCTAAGTGCTTACTTATAGCATTACGTGAGGACACGCAATATCTTAGTATGGGGGATTTTGGTATGCGTTTAATTACACATACCTTTTACCACTAAAATCGGACTTAAATGACTAAAAACGTACCAAAAATACATTGTATTTGTATGTTTTGCATTTGTATTGTGCAGGTAATGGATATCCAAGAAAAGGACAAAAATAGAAGCCAAATCGACAAAACCGAGCACGAGAACGGAAAGAGCGTGAATGAGAAGTCAAAATCAAAGCCAAGTCAAAAAGTCAAAGTCAAGTCAAAGTCAACCCCGGGAAGTGGATTTGGAAAGAGCATCAAAAACCGAACCCGAAAACCTAAACTGCCAAAGTGGGCCCACCCGTACCCACCTAGTGGGCCCGGGACAACCCACTTATACACTTATAAACCTTAAACCTTTAAAAAAAAGGCCCAAAGTCCTTTTAAGCCATACCCGGCCCAAACACTAGCCCAAACCAACTCCTGTAAACACCCCCTTATAACCCTGTTAACCGGTTACCCTTTTATAACACCCCGTTAGTCCTTTTAAGGACTAACGGTGCAACACCAACAAAAACTCCAAGGACCAAAGATGGCAGGGCGCCGGGCGGAGCCGGGCGTGGGAGCGAGAGGGGGGGGGTAGACCCGGATCAAGACAATTAATAACGTTTTCAGGGACCTTTCCTGACACTATCCAAACTTCAAAATAACCCGGGAACACTATTCATCTTCTTTAGTACCGTGGCAATTGCCACCTTGGCAATCCCTCCAATCCCCATTCGTTCAAGGAAAATGACAAGGATTTAAGGGCTTTGATCATACAACTTGGGAAAACAGTTCACTTTGACGGCTAAGAATGAGATTTTGGACTCTCTCACACAACAAGGACACACGGCTTCCCTCTCAGCAAAGAAGCACAAGACCTAGAATATTCTTAAGCTTAGTATAAATAGGACCATTGTAAGCCCATTGTGGTAGGGAGTTAGTTTTTTTTACCTTTCAGCTTATAATAGTTTAATTTTAGCTTATTGTAATTTCTTTTTAAACCCTTGTACTCAGATTTAAAGTGGAATGAAAGTTAAGTTTTTATGAAAAGATTGTTTTTATGTTAAAGATTTTTGTGTTTCAAAACTGTTTCAAAAGCTCACAAAAGTTTTTTTTATACCTTACTTAAGCCGTTTACTTAAGTCTTGCAAACTCTTTTATATATTGTAAGGTTTAAGCCTATTTTACCACAAATCACTCAAAAAGCTTAAATGGATGATAAGCCAAAGAGGGAAGGGCTTATTGTTGTCACTAGCTTGTCTTTTGACAAGCTAGAGCTTGTAGATTAGATTATTTATAGGCTTGTTGCCTTGTTTTGAGCAGGGCTCTTGTAAGTCTTCATTTCCATTTTAGCTTATTTACTATTCATTTGCTTATTATTGCTTATTGCTTGCTTTTATTTGCTTATTTGTGTTTGCTGATGATGTTTGTTGCTTATTATGCTTAGGTTTTAGTTTAAAAATCTTGTGTGCAAGTTTTCTTATATTCTGTCTTAAAATAGCTCATAAAATAGCATAATCTAATCTAGCTTATCTGAGTGCTTATCTGCTGTTTAAACTTGCTTATTATTGTCTTTTTAGCTTATATATTATCTGGTCTTAAAGTTTTGTTCATTAAAAATCAAGTAATCAAGTTAAAATAGGCAAAACTGTGCTTAAAGGAGTGTTTGGTTTAACTGATTTAATGGGTTAAAATGGGTCAAAATTGGTTTTTACTCTTGGGTCAACTTAGTTTAGCTTAGATTAGTCCAAAAATTCAGTTGGTTTAAGTTTTAAAGTGCTAAAACTCAAAATCTAGTTTTTAAGAAGTTATTATTTGAATCTGTCTTAGTTTTGACAGATATTGGTGTTCTTATTGTTTAATTTGTGATTTGTGAGATTAAATGCAAGTTTTGTGTTGTTTGAGTCTTAAAAACAAGTTGGAAACCAAGTCTATAGGTCTGCTTTTGTTACTTTTGGTTTTGAGTATAATCTGTCAAAGTTTTCTAAGTGTTGACAAATGAACAAACAGCTTTTTCATTAAGCTTTTTAAGGGCTTATTTGTCTTTCAAACTCCTTTTTGATTAATGATTATTGTAGCTTATTGTTAGAGCTTTTTAATGGTGTAACTCATTAAGCCATAAGGATCATCTTGAGCATATTTTTTAACATCCAAGTGCCACCCATTTGCTGTATGCCTGCTGTTTTGTGCCATTTTTGCTTAACTGGCTTTTTTTGCTTATCTGCTTATTTTCTACCTATTTAGTTGAATATTGCTTATTAGTTTAGTTTTTAAGCCCATTTAGCTATGCTTTTAAAAATATGGGGCGTATTTGAGCGTATTTGCATTTAGCTTGAAATTTTAAGTGTTATAGCCTTTTTAAGTTTTCTATTTTTTTAGCTTTTGTTAGTAGCTTATTTTTGTCCAATAGTGCTTATTAAGTGTAGCTTATTATCTGACTTTGCTTATTTCTAATTTTATTGTGCTTATTTGCCTTTTATTAAGCCTAGCAGACTTAATTGTTTAACTAGCAGTACTAACTATAAACCTCTGGTTTAAAGGCTCAATTCGGGCTTATATAAATGTTCTTATTTGCTAATATTTGTGTCCTATTTTTTTGTTTAAGGTAGCCTTGAGATCTATGTTTCATATCTCTGCTTTGTCATTGCTTTATTTGCTCTTGTAAGCTTAGCCCTTTTTGCAATTAGTTTCTGTAAGTACTAAAAATAAGCATTAAGTCATTTTCAATTGCTTTTTTCACTTATTCTTGATTTCAATAAAAAGCTAATAGTTATAAAAAGTGCTTATTTTTCTGTCTTCTAAAAAGTTGTAAAAAAAATGGCATTCAAAAATACTTGGGAAGATGGAAGTCTCAAGTGAGCCAAGGCTCGAACTCGAGACCTCAACACCCTCAACCAAGCGTTTTAACCCAACACTCACAACCAACTCTGCTACAATAGCTCATCCGTCATCCTTTGCACCCATTATTGCTTTATTACCTTTTTGGCCATTTAGCCCATTTAATAAGGTGTGGCTTATTTAGAGCTTTTTAGGGTTTATTTGTTTAGCTGAGATTGTGTGATTATTTTTCTTGCATTCCTTGTTACATTTAGGACTTTTCTTGTTTTTTTTAGAATTTTTCAATCTTATTTGTTATTTTTAATTATTTTTCGAAAGTTAAAATTTTAAAAAGTCTTTTAAAAATAGTAAATTAATTAAGAAAATTACAAAAAAATAGTTTTTGGTTTTAGAATAAATACTTTTAGGTTTACAAGCATTAAAATCATTTTTACCACTTTTAGATTTTAATTTTGATTTTTAGCTTTTTAAATTAATTTTAGAAAATAGATTTTTATTATAAAAAGTAGTTAAAAATAGTTTTCTTAATTTTTATCATATTTTAGACTTTTCTAAAGTAGAAAATCATTTTTTGGAATTTTTAGGGATTAATTTGCTATTTTCTAGGATTTTTAATAGATTAAATTAGTTTTTAATTCATAAAAAATTATTAAAAAGCCAAAAAATATAAATCTTTTTTAGAAAATTTTCTTTTGTCATATTTGAGGTTTGCATGCATTAAAATCTCTTGTAGGGTTTTAACTTGAATTAGTTGGACACACACACACTAGGCGTCGAGAGAAGACTGAGCGGATCCCGTTTTGCGTTTTAGTTCAAATTTTTGTTGCCTTAGTTAATTTTAGTGCCTTAATTTTCCCATAGATTTAGAAAACCAATCCCAATTTTGTCCCATTCAAGCATCAATTCTCAAAACAACTCTCGACTTTCAATTGCATTCCTCGTTGGGGATAACGACCTGGGAAATCATACTCCCGGATTACAATAATTGTGATATTTTGATTCTTACCCTATTATATTTATATATTTATGTAATTATTTTATATTTATATATTAATATACATTTATAAAAGGTATTTGATTCAAATTGATCAGCCAGCAGTACAAAGCATGAACGAACAGTACAAACCTTTTGAACATACTACTGTTGTAAACAACCAAGCTTTGTTCGTCCCATTCTTGAAATAGATATCAAATCTGATGAACAAATATCCCACGTCGTTTGCTGAGTAAATCAGCCCAAACCAACATTTTGCCATTCATCTAGTCATAATTAACACCGGCCCATTTGCACACATGTACCAACAGTATTAATCTTTTCTTTTTTTTGCTTTGGCAGTACGAATTAGCAACTGGCAGTACTAAAATATATGGGCATTACAAACTTGTTATGGCAGTATTGACACAAAAGCATGACATGTATTAAACAACACAAAGTATATTATGAGCATATTGACATACTAATGAATATGATAATCATGAAGTATGCATCTTAAAGAAACCAAACCCGTGAAGACCTTAAGCTTCCTTAATTCCTTGTTGAAATCATTGACAACCAGAAACCCATGATCCTTACAAGCATCCTTCTTGATTAACAAGCAACAAGTCACGAGAATCTTTGACAAATCACATCTTCAAAGAGACCTAGTGTAGTACACCAGTTTAGATGAATCTTTATAATCCAAACACCTTTATGTGTTGCACCCATTGAAGTCGGATAGACTTTATAGTCCCAAGAAGATCTTCATCTTTTTCTTTCTCCTAAACTTGTTACGTGTCCAATTCAACAAGAAAAACCAACTATCATAGCTATTGAGACACATACCTTTGTCATACCTACTGCTTTTTCTTTGTCCAATATCGTACTTCATCTGTTTAAACCCCTTGTTGAAACTAATTATAAAGTCAAAGTATGATAGGGTTTTAGAAAACCCTAAATCAGTCAGCCTCTATAATAATGTGTGCATGATTTTAAGAGTGTCAAGATTTATATGTCAACTTTAATTTAGGTTTAGGGTTATCCACAAGTTCCCTTTGGGTTGATCTCCTTTTGCTGAAACTGATCACTAATCCACCTTGTGTCGACTAGTATTAACCAAAAACTCTAACAGATAGTGTTTTGTTGATTAACTTTATTCAGTGACACACACACAAAGAAACACATAAGATAATCATTAATGAGCATCAGATTGGAATGAAGAAGTTACCAAATTACACATGTTCTGTTTGTACCGAATTAGGGTTTGTAAAAATCCTAGTTTTACCGAATTCCAGTTCACCGAAAAAGAAAATATGAACCGAATTTGAAGATTACCAAAAACAGAAAATTCTAACCTTCTTTTCTTCATAAATTCGACCATGAAACACCTTGTAGATCCTAGATCAAGAGCCCCGTGGCTCGGATACCAATTGTAAAGATCGTTTGAGCCCATCTAGGATATGTTTTACAGATAATATAAATATGCAGCGGAATAATAAAGAACAGTATATTATCAAACAAGGTTTTATCATTAAACGTTTCCAACAAGCCTCAATTCTATATGATCAGTATAGAACAGTTACCACCTGTAACAGGAATCAAAGATCCTTGAGGCTACATACACCAACTTAGACGTCTACATTGATCCAGTGTACACACACACACTTTTTCTGGATACTAAAACTATGTGTCTATGATCTCTTTATATAGAGAGATCATGACTTACAAAGGAAGTTAACATAAAGATATAAACAAGTAAATCTTTTAAACATTAAGAAATATCTTCTGTTATCTTTATCTTCTTAAGGAGATCTTCCATAATCTTTATCTTTTGATATCTTTGACCAAATCTTCTATAATTCTCCACCAGCTTGTAGAATTCCAATCTGCTAGATTTAGTCCTTATGTTTCATTCTTTTATTTATTTTGTCTCATCAAATCTATAATACCCAACAAAATAGATTAAGACTTAAGATACAAGTTGTTGGACACTTATTTCCCTACTATTACCATGAAAAAGACACAACTATTTACAACGTCTTGATCATTGATAAAAAACAACAACCTAAGTTGGCGTTCCCGTAACGGTCAACTTCCCAATCTTCCTAAAATTTTACATACTCTACAAGGCAAGTGGCGATATCTTCCACTTTGTACAATACTCTACATCGTTGATTTTTTAGACGTATCAACGAATAATATATCCTTCGTGTAATTCCTTCGGTAATTGCGAAACGATTATCTTCAAACTTTCTTTCTCTTTTTGTATTTTTCTCATTTTTTTGATTTTTTTTTCATAACTAAACTTTAAATCTCGGTGTAGTTTCACCATCTTTATGATCATAATAATTCCGGATAATTTCTTCCGTAGTTCCTTCGTTCTTTGGTTTCACCAATAATTGTGACGGTAGTAAAATCACATGAGCTTTGACTACTAATATACATTCCCATTTGCAAGACGCAAATTTCTAATCGCACCGAAGATAGAAAATGACACAAGACTTTGGGAAATACAATCTTTACACTTTAAGAAACTAGCAACTGTAAATTAAACTTAATCTAACATGATAGATTAAGGTGTAAGGGTGTAACGAAATAAATAGTTGGCGTAAATTCTTAAAGGATTGGCTCTACGGGTTGTTCTAATGGATCATCACTCTAAAGATAAGAGTGGAAAGGGTTCAAACGAGAGGGTAACTAACCAGTGTAGTTAGTTAATAAGCAACATGTAAAGGCGATTTGAGTGTAATCCTAAAATTTACCAATTTAAACAAGTTACTCCATCTAAATCCATAGTACTCATCGTTGTGGTCTCGAATAGATATACCAAGCCAAGTTCTAAAGTCTACTACATCACCGGCACACGCATATTTTGTGGAATTTAGGTAAACATTTGGAAACGGATAGGCTAAATCCTCACAATATTTAACAATGGTTATTGTGTGCGGGTTATGTATAAAGTAATTTCACAAAAGTATGCTTGAAATTTTTTTCAATTTAAGCATAATTTAAGCTTTTTATTGTGAAAAATAGGACAAGTAAACATTATAATTCCATCCTCCCACTTGAATTATACAACGTCCTCGTTGTATAGATAAAACATTAAATACGGGAATTTAAAAATAATTAGAATGAGAAACTCCCTTGATATTTGCTCGGTAGATTCTCTAAGTTGCGTTTATAAGCAAGATTGTGTTGAACAGCCGCCTTGAAGTTTCAAGACTCCAACACTTCAAGATTTCCAGAAATTTAAATTCTCCACCAATATTCGTCGATATTTCTTTCTCGAGGTCCTGTAGAAAATATAGGAAGAACATGTGTATTCCTATCTTGGTACCTACGGTTAATTTAAGCTAAACTAAACAAACTAAATACGAGTCAATCTTGTGGATACGGCATAACAGGTTTGTGAATACGCCATATTCAAAATCAGACAATAATGTTTTTTAAAGTGCAATAAAATAAAGACTGATAACGTCCAGACGATCAATACGCCATATCCAATGGAAGTGGATATGCCGTATTAATTTGTTAAGATGAATACGCTGTATTGGACAAAAACTGGATACGCCATATCCGATGGAAGTGGATACGCCGTATTCAACTGTCGACCAGAATAGTGTATAAAAAAATTGAATCCGCAAACACTTAAACACACAAATATATACAAGCAAGCAATTAAAGACAAATATACAAAATATTAAAGAAATATACAAGCATATACACTAATCTAAATTACACTAATCCTACGGGTTAGATCTAATCTAATGTTAAAAACCAAAATATCAAATAAAAATCAAGATTAATTTTCACTCCACAACAACGGCACCAAAAACTTGATGTGCTGTCGTTGTATGGTATATTTAAGATGATTCATGTTTTAAATTTATATTTTGCCGACTAAACCAAAAACAACACTTTAACGGGCAGTGTACCCGATCGATAGTAGTTTCGTGGTAAGTAGTGTGTCGAACCCTTGAAGCGAGGTTAAATCTATCAATTTAAATTAATATCTGGTTATCTAATCTTATGTTAATTCTATCTAAAGCTAAACCTATGTTAAACCTATTTCAGTCTAATATCCTAATTCTAACGGAAAATGGAGGTTTTTAGCTTGAGAGCAGGCATGGTTTGGTTGGTGACTACAATCAATTCAAGGCACTGTTACCCACGCAAGCTAATTAACAAAAGATGAAAGAGCGGTCGAACCTTATATAAGAAAACTGTATTAACCATTATTAATCCGATTAGAACGTTGGTTTGTTTATTTAGTGTAATGATTTCTTCTCTCGAGGTGGCATATCATTCTTAGACTTAGGCGTTACATCATCCTAAGACCTAGACACATTAATTCTGTCACAATTAAAGCATCCGCATAAAGCATCCTTATTTGCTGATTATAATCTATCTTAGGGATTAAAGCAATGGTGATCTTGTTAAACCCTAGCTCATAGAGACTTTACCCACTTACCGCTTAATGGCAATTTATACACTAGTAGTCCACTTGTCCAACTATCCAATGGAATCAGAACGTTATTTGTTGAATTATCTAGGTCACCTGCTAGTCAACATGATCAATAAACTATTGGCAATATCCAATTAACTAGTTAAGCCCAAAGCGTATCCAAGACACAGACTTAGAAGGACAATATTTGTGATCCTATTATTCTAGATGTATAAATTACTATATGGAGAGCTATCCCAGACTCTAGATCTACTTGGTCTGTTTCACTAGATCCAGTTGAATGATATGTCGCATACAAAAGCGCGTAAACAAGTATAAATTGATAAACATAAACAAGCACTCAACGATAAATCAAGAAATCGAGATAAACAAATACCAAACATTTAGATCTTCATAATAATGGCTAATACCCGAAGGTATTAGCCTTCAAACGTCATAATAAATACAAGAGCAATTATTTAGCCAAGGTAAACTAACCGAATTAACGAATGATACCAAAAACTGAACGATTACTAAAGTATACGAATTACACATTGTCTCCTATGAAATTGATAACGTTGCTCGACCTCTTCTGCTCTTATTCTCCTCTGAAAATCGAATTTTATGGTTTAGGTATCGAGAATATGATTTAGCACACTTAAAACTCGTTTTTGAGTTTTTTATGTATAAGGTCTGGAAGTCGGTTGGATACGGCGTATCCATGTATTAGATACGACATATTGGGGATTTCTTGGAGTAGGGACCACGCTTGATAT
>BQNB010012453.1:2019-79124 GCA_026074375.1 Tanacetum coccineum
TGTTGTTCCCAAACTTGGATCTTATACCTTAGGTTATAAGGTTATTGTTATCTTGGATAAACACAAGGTAACAATGAGAGAAACTTTGTTAATGAGTTTCACCAAAGGCTATGCGGAATCTAACCTTTAGTGATCAAGAAGATAACAATGAAATGAAATGAAAATAGTAAATAACCAAAAAGCTTTAATATTATTAAGAGAATAATACGAGTACTCTGACAGTACTAGGGTTTACAAAACCTTAAAGCTATGAGAGTAGTATGTGAAATATGTGTATATATGATGATGTAGATGTATGTGTTGAATGTGTGTTTCTACTCTAACCTAAGGACTCATTTTATAGCACAAGGAGCCTTGTACAAGATAAGACCTAAACCGTATCTCCTATATATAAGAGATATACACAAGATACATTCCAAGCATAACAATACGCCTCTTTAACTCTGAGTAATCCTTATCTTCAATCAGTAGTGGAAAGTCTTTAAGCAGTGGAAACCTTGGAAGCATTAGGTTTTATATGTAATTCAATTAAGGTTGATCGTAATAATGCTGATGTTATCCCTTGTAAGGTTTCGTATGCTGATGATTCAATTAATCTTAATGTTGATGAATCCACAATACCTAGTGACCCTATCGTTCAGTCTGTGGACATCAACAAGTCAACATCCTATGCTGGAGTTGCGGGTGGAAGTGCAAAGGATCAACCAAATGTTCATTCCAACTTTCATACCTTGGTGGCTGATCCCGTATTTGTTGGTGTTAACATCTCTATTCCTCATAAAGTTGTTGAAAAGGTTAGTACTCGCTTTGAACACACTCTATATGGCTACTTTATTGGAAAGAGAATGGCGTTTTCGGTTGTTGAATATTATGCTAGGAACAACTGGGCGAAACATGGGCTGAAAAGGATTATGATGAATTCCAAAGGCTTCTTTTTCTTTAAATTTAATTCCTAGGCTGGTTTAGAGGCTGTTCTAGAGGGTGGTCCTTAGTTGATTCATAAATCTCCGATCATTCTCAAGAAATGCTCGATGAATACTAGATTGCTCAAAGAAGAATTGACTCGTATTCCGATATGGATTAAATTGCATAATGTTCCAATTCAAGTTTTTAAAGAGGATGGTATTAGTCTAATTGCTACGTTTATTGGTAAACCTGTTATGCTTGATTCATACACAAGCTCCATGTGTAATGATTCGTGGGGTAGGAGTAGTTTTGCTCGGTGCTTAATTGAGGTAAATTCAGAGGCTGATCTCGTGGATGTTGTTACTATTGGTATTCCATCTCTTTCTGAGGATGATTTTACCAAAGAAACCATCCGTGTTGAGTATGAATGGAGGCCGCCCAGATGTGATACATGTAAGATTTTTGGTCATGTTCATGACTATTGCCCTAAAAAAGTGGTGAGTCCTCCTATTGTTGCTACTTCTAATGTTGTTACCCCTAATGCTGAGAAGACTAATGATGGTTTCCAAACGGTGGGTAAAAAGAAGAAGAGTAAAGGTAAGTCCAAGTCTACTAATGGCGGTCAGTTTACTGGTCTTTCGGTTAAACATAATGTTAGATATGAGCCTAAAGCGACTACAAGTGCACCTAAGAAGGGAACTACTTATGTGGGTTATACATCTCAATCGACACCTATGTTGAAGAAGACTGGTAATTCATCTAAGAAAGATAATCTATCCATGTCTAATTCTTTTTCTGCCTTAAATGAAGAAGAAGATGAAGAAGATGTGGAAAATGTGTATGATGAATCGGCTAACTTAATTCAAAACACAAAAGCTGGAGGAAGTTCATCTTTCACGGTTGCTGCTGGTTAGCTTGTTTAGTTGTGTTATGTGTTCTAGTTGCAATTAGTTGTTTCTAGAGTTGTAAGAGTTTATGGCATGTCATAAGCTCTAGTATTCGGTGTTTATCAAGTTGTTTAGCTTGAGGTTAATGTGGTACTTCAGCCACATTCCATTTGTACTTAATTTTTTTTCGGTTTTAATATACTTTACCGGGGTAACCCTTTACCCAAAAAAAAGTGCAAATACCAGTTTGTCAAGACACTCTTATTCATCAAGAAATTTTAACAACAAATCGTATACCTACTTATTCAGTTGCAACTTAAAAATCCTTGTGTTACCAATAACAATCAGTCATCATCTACTGTCGTTCATACCCGTAAAACAGCCTAATAGGCGAAACTTAACACAGAACCTTCATAGGCAACATGTCATCATCTACTTTCATGCATATCCATAAAAAAGCCAAATAATGATACCAATAACAGTCACTCAAAAGCAAAAAGCCACACAGAAAATGCTAATTAAGACCAAATATAGACTATAAAGCAATAACCCAATAAGAAAATAAGCGGTTCTAATAAGTAACATACCTTTTCACCCTTCACGGTATTCGTATCCTTCATCGCCGGTAATCTTGTCGGTCATAAACACCGACTCGCCGGAAAATCCCCTTCACCTTTACAAAACAAAAAAACAAAAACGATTACACAAACTCAATCAAATAACAATATTCACTAAAGATACCCAAAAACAATATTCACTAAAGATACCCAAAAAACTTTATTACCTGAAACTCATGCATCCACAAATCAAATAAAGCCACAGCCACGCGATCGGTAGTTTTGTGCGTGTGTGTGTGTGTGTTGATTCGGTGAGAACCACTGCGTGAACAAAAAAAGGGCAGTGGATAGTTTCAGGCGAGAGAGATGAATTAACTGTGTGTGTGTTTTTTTGTTGTATGTGTTGGATTTGAGAAGAACGGTGGGTACTAATGATACGGGAGAGACACGTGTGTTTTTTCTTATCAAATGTGTATCTTTGAGACAGATGTACATCAATTAAACGGATCTATCTGATGTGAGGAGAGTGGCTCGGGTTGCTCCGAATTTATTAATAAAAAAAGCTAGTTGGATCGGGTTGCTCTGACTTTATTATTAAAATATGTAAAAGATCCGAATATTTATATTAAAATATTCCAAAAGCACCCACTGATTGTATATAGTTATAACGAGGAGGTCAGCCCGCGCTTCGCTGCGGGGTGATGTCCTCTTAAAGACCAAAAAAGACAGTTCTTATAAATCAATATAAGCTGTTGCATAATCATGAACAACAGTAGCAGATAAATGAAACACATGGATGTCGACTGAAAGTTGAGCATTCTGTAACACTATGCTTATGCATAACCACTAAATGTACAACAGTAGCAGATAAATGTTACAAACAATTTGTTCAGCTTGCAAACGGCCAACGGTGCTCAAGAACTTTACCACAATATATCTGATGTGTACATTTAGTGGTTATGCATAAGCATAGTGTTACAGAATGCTCAACTTTCAGTCGACATCCATGTGTTTGACACGAATAACTTTTCTTCATTGCGTGCCTTCTTCCTCTTTTTAATAATCTGGACTTCCTCTTATGTTGACACCAGCAGGTTCTTTTGCAACAAACATAAGGCCTTTTAAACATGAAAAAACAAACAAAAAATGAAAAAAAAAACGTTATCCAATATGGAATCCGTCTCGAAACGATGTTGCAGAAAATTGGTTTGAATTAACAAAAAGTGTTTGCTCTTGAAGCCATACCGCCTTATCATTTAAAAGTCTTGTTTTGACCCATGTCGAACTGAAAATCCCAATCCGTATCTGACCCGCTCATATTGCTATTATACAAAACATATAAAAAACATACAAAACACGCGGCACACTGGCAAAGTTCTACTGTCATTACATTAAACGAAATCAATAAGAAGAAACTTGTAAATATATGATATAAGAACCAAGTAAAACAATACTATCCAAATTTATCATATTGGATATCGTAAAGCGTCAAGATTATAACATATTCAGATTCTTCTCTTCATAGACAATCACTTATTATTTCAGTTATAAAGGGATTGTTTTTGGCACAGTGGGAAAGCAATATGCCTGGAATAATTTCAATTGGCTGATCTTTAATTTTAAGATGTGTAAATGGGTCGTCTGGGTTTAATGGTTTTGGGTTTGGTTTAAGTTGTTTCAGATGGGGTAATAATCTTGTTTTTTACATCTCTACAACAAACGGTACGTAACGTTTACACCAATATCAGTAGAAATAAGCTTACCGAGGTGGCTCAGGTGAGCTAAAGCTTAAATATCGACTTGACTACAAAACTTATGACATTTAGTGGCTAAAACTTTTCTACTGATTTCGACACAGAAGTAAACATAGCATTAGAATCAAGCACAACATTTGTCCATATCACATCTAACAAATGGATGATTAATTTCATGTTGGTTTAAATGATCTACGTTTAAAGTGGGAACCACCATTTGCCCCAATGGTCCAATGTGTAGTTATAGACTTTTAAATTAAAGTGTCATCAAACCATGAATGAATGTCTTACAACATAGGCTACTTTCTAACGTGTTCCCAACGTTTGATTCCATAACTCGTAATTTCCTTGCAATTTGATTTTTTAACATAATTTCTATAGTATGTTATTGTGTTTTGCTCAAGTTTACTTACAATGATGCAATGACAAACACCCCCATAAAGAACGTACAAAGCAAATATTGAATAGATAAGTATGTCATTAAGACGATACCTGGTTTGTAAAACATGGGCACCTGTCAATCTTTCAAGTAGTCTTTCCAGTTTAGTTTACGGTCCATAAGTGTCTTCTTAAACACCAAGATTACATACTAATGAATCCATCACAGAATTCGATGCCTGCCTTTCCTCTACTGCACCACTGCAAGTACCTTTATGTTCATGACCTGAACACTCTGTCCATTTTGACATTGTTATAAATTATAACAGAACACAATGGTAATTTAACTACTCATAAAAAAGAGATTTAGTGTGTAAGTGGATTAAGCAATACACTTCAGATAATAAATTAAATGCGTTGATCCTGATAACAAATAAAATATATTATTATTAGCATAATCATTTAAATTGTTGAACAAAAAAAGTTACTACTTATTTGAGAGGTTTTATGAATTAAAAACATTTTCCGAGGCTCTTATGTCTCCACCCATCTCACCAGTATGTCTATTTAACCCATTCCACTTTAACTAAAGTATTGACTTGGCCCGCTGGAAAAAATTCAGAGCACAAAGTAATCCAATTGGCAAAAAAGTAGAAACGACCCGCTTGTTCCGTGACTTCTGCATTTCATATACAGTCATAATCTTGATGCAAATAAGAAAATGGTTTTATTGTAAAACTAAAAATGTGTCAAAAATCACCAAAGGGCCTTTGGCCTAGCGGTGTCAAGTTAGAAAAGTGTTTTGTTTGCTGATTTTATAGCCCAAAAAGGGCGTTTGGATTTGAGTTTAACAACAGCCACAGGGTGCGTTTGGTTGGCTGGTATAGAGACAAGAAGGTGCTTGTTTCATTATTTAATAGCTAATAAGGGTGTGTTTGGTTTTACTTATGTTATTTATTATTTCATCTCGTTTAGATAGATATAATAGAAACACACGTATATTTTGCAACGTGGATTAATTAAAATGGGAAAACATTGAGTTTTGTAAAAATGGGAGACGTTATATAAAAGAAAGGGTCATGACGAAATTTATAAAAATCCCTATACTTAGTATCTTTCATTTTAACTTCTATTATTTTAGAAACCCGATAAAAATGACAAAGTTATATAGTTTTAAGATTTTTAAATTGTAATTATACAATAAACCAACGAATAAACGAAAACTATACTTTTACAAATGAGACAACTATTTTGGTTACAACCCGTCGAGGAAACGAAATACTAATTTATAAAATATTATTTTATAAATTCCCGACTTGAAGATAAAATAATAACTTTTGTAAAAACTTTAAAAACGTCATTTATCTAATTCATAACTTTAAAACGTGTTTTTACTTTATGCCAAGAGCTCCTACCCCCTCCTTTATTATGTATTTAGTGATTTTCCGAAACATTTACGAATTATATTGTTACAATATTTTCACACGTTTCCTATATAATGAACTTTGAAAATAAATACATTGTGACTTATTCTTTTGGTTGTTTGTCTTTATTATATAATTCACCATAGAAATTATATAATTGTTTCTTTTTCATATGTAATATATACGGAATATATTACACACTTTGCGTTTGCTTTTCGATTTATTTTATTTAACCAACCACCAAACTCTTACAACTTGTAATCCAAATCCCTTATCAACGTGTCGCGCTGACGTACTCATTATCGGAAAACCCCCAATTCATCATCCTAAGCTAGTTGACTTACCGATAAGTTTAAGCTGCATCTCTGATCGGCCGTTACGTCTTCTGTTTGTGTTGTGCATATAGATGCTATCTGTCAATTGTTCTTAAACATCCAGTGTGATGTTCTTACCCCACGTTTACCTTGTTTTTACATATACTTTACTACTTTTGGTGAAAACATGCTCATTTATAAACTCGTTTATTTACTGGAATTTCAAACTCTGTTTTATACGTTATTACAAACTCGTTACAAGATTTGACATCACACTCGTTTTTACTTATGATATAAGTACCTTAAGCTTTTACGAAAAAGTGGGATACTTTACATTGGACACAAGTATTTTTCTGTAACATTTCCTGTTTATGTGTTGCCCTAAGTTTTTGCTACTAACCACTATTGCCCGAACTGTCAGAACCGCTATTCACCTATGGGCCAATTGGATAGGTTTAATTGTGCGCAATGAATAAAAATATCTATTGGGACTAATTATCCCCTATTTGCTTGGTTCCACTTAACGAAAGAACAAACGAATATATGTCATGTCAAGAGCGATGTGGTGGTCTTTGGTTTGAGACACCAGTTAAGGCAGGAATAACTATGTGGCATGATATATATCCCGTTTTATTAGCAACGGTGACCATGACTTAGCGCAACAAATAAATCCATTCATTTGAAGTTGAATTTGGTTATAACGGACACATGGCATTGTATGTGAAAATCATAAACTGCTAAGATTTCAATATACCTCTTTGAATTCTTGTGGTCCACACTACTTTGGGTTGAACATATTCAATTACTAAACCCTTTTACATAATACTTTGAGTGAAGGCTGAATTCAACTACACGTTTTTTATCTCACATAATTGTTTTACTTAAACCTATAATGCACTCAACTTTATGTTGACCGTTTTAGCATGTTTTTCCTCAAGTGATTACTTTGGACCTTCTATGACCGAGCTATTGGAGTCCTACGTGCAATATGAAACCCAATTTCAAACTTATCAAAGTAACATACTCGTTTGTCTTTTGAAAACATAATTCTCTTCCGCTATCTATTAAAACTAAAATATGCTTCCGCTACATTTTTACTTACGCTTCCTCAAATTGTTTAATTCTTTTAAAAATATTGTAAAACTTATCTAAATTTAAAATAATAGCAACAGTTATGATTTTTCAAACGTCTATTAGTGGCCATTCTCTCGTGCCTTGTGTTCGAAATATGATGACGTCATACCCTCGGACACGTATTCCGTCCAGGCCCCGTCTGGGGGTGTGACAGATTACTCCTCCATACACACCACAACATAATGGCGTGTCTGAAAGGAGAAATCATACTTTGTTAGGCATGGTTCGATCTATGATGAATCTTACAACTCTGCCGTTATCCTTTTTGGGATTAAGCTCTAGATCTGCAACACACATTCTCAATATTGGTTCCAGACCAAGAAAGGTGAAAGACTCCATATGAATTATGAGATGGAAAAGTGTCCTAATCCTGTCTTACTTAAAGGTTTGGGGATGTGAGGCGCTTGTGAAGCGGGATACGCCTGACAAACTCCAACAAAGATCTATTAAGTGTATCTTTATAGGATACCCAAAGGAAACAATGAGTTACTATTAAGTGTTATTTGAGAAAAATCTCATAACTCAAAAGTCTATTGGGAATGGCCATGGGATCTTGAAGAATTCAAGCTTAAGATACATCACCTTCTAAAATCACTACAAATTCCTATGGAGGTGTGAAGATTTGAACCACCTCAAGAGGAAGTGATTCCGGTTCATAGGTTCGAAAGGACACATCGAGCTCCAGATCGTTTATGTATAAATGTAGAAGCGAAGGAGCATAGTCTATGGGATCTTAATGAACCCACTAGCTATAAAGCTGTGATGTTAGATTTTGAATATAATAAGTTGATCGATGCTATGAATGCGGAAATACAATCCATGATGGACAATATGGTATGGGTCCTGGTCGATCTTCCTATTGGCTGTAAGACTGTTGGGAGTAAGTGGATTTTTAAGAAAAAGACTGACATGGATGGTATTATACACACCTATAAAGCTTGTCTTGTATCAAAGGGTTATACTCAACTCTATGAGGTTGATTATGAAGAAACGTTCTCACCCGTCGCTGACACTAGAGCTATTAGGATTCTCATATCTATAGCGGCGTTCTATGATTATGAAATATGGAAAATGGATGTCAAAACTGCCTTCTTAAATGGTTATCTTGATAAGACATGTTTTATGGTACAACCTGAAGGATTTGTTATGATCCTAATCAACCTAGAAAAGTATGCAAAGCTTCAAAGATCCATTTATGGTCTTAAGCAAGCATCAAGAAGCTGGAATAAAAGATTTGATAAATAAATTAAAAGGTTTGGTTTTGATCAAAATCTTGATGAGCCATGTGTATATCAAAAGGCTAGTAGGAGTAATGTTACAATTCTCATCCTGTATGTTGATGACATAATCATCATGGAAAATCACATTCCAAGTTTAAGCGAAAGTGTTAAATATTATCTTGGAAAGTGTTTTGCTATGAAAGATTTAGGAAGAGCAGCATTTATTCTTGGAATCAAAATCTATAGAGATAGGTCAAAGCGATTGATTGGACTTGGTCAACATGCTTACATGGATGAGATCTTAAAGATATATAAAATGGATAATTCCAAACGTGGTCATATCCCCATGCAAGAAAGACTTGACTTGAACAAAACACAAGGTGCTTCAACACCTAAAGAGGTGAAGCGTATGCAAAATGTACCTTATGCTTCGGCTGTGGGTTCCATTATGTATGCAATAAGATGCACTAGACCTAATGTTGCATTCGAGCAAAATATAACAAGCCGGTTTCAATAAAATCCTAGTGAACTTCACTTGACTGCTGTGAAAAATATTCTTAAGTATTTAAGAAATACTAAAGATATGTTCTTGGTTTATGGTGGAAATCCGAAAGCTAAACTTCGAGTTGATTGCTATTGCGATGCTGGATTTGAGACTGATAGAGATGATACAAAATCTCAGACAGGATATGTCTTCATTTTGATGGAGGGCGCAGTGTACTAAAAAGCCCCAATTCAAAGTACTACTAGTAGATGCTGGCTACATAACTGAATACATAGCTACGATGGAAGCTATTTAGATTAGGAAGTTTATTTTAGGGCTTGGTATAGTACCAACAATAAACGAACCAATTAAGATGTTTTTCGATAATTCAGCCGCACTTCTTATCGCCAACGAACCGGAGGTTCAGATGGGCGCCATACACTACCATAGAAATAACCTTAAAGTTCACACAGGTGACAATCTAGCATATCTTTTACTGTAACATTTGCCCTTTTTGTGTTCTGAATATTTCATTTATAGTCCTTTGACTATTTAACTTTTGTTAGTTTATTCAGATTCTGTATCGTGTTGACGGTGGTGATTTTTATGAGTCTTGTGATGAATTATAGTTTATTATGATTAATAATCCCTTTTGGAAGGTATTATTGTGTTATTTGTATTTCGGGTGGTTTGACCCGTGAATTTTGAGAAATGCCGAAAAACGAGTTCGGCACGTCCGTTAATGTCCATATGAGTTTTGAAAGGGTTTAAAGTGAAAATATGTCGTGTAAATACTCTAGGTTAATGGAAAAGTATTTTTAAAGTGAATAAAAATGCTAATTACTTTGGGGTAAATTTTTACGGTTGAGTTTTACGAGTATTTAAGTGATTCCGACACGAAAAGAAACACCCGACACCCCCTAGGATGCCATATCCGGTGAAGGTAGTCAAGAGGGGACATGGAGGCTTAATTTTAACTAATGTGTCTTAAGGTGTACAATTATATTCATTCCACTAGCTCTCATTATCCATTCATTATCAAAAAAATAAAACACACACTTAAGTGTGTGTGTGTGTGTGTGCTTGTGTTCGTCCGCCCTCACCAACAATAATCTACTAAATACTTTTCTAACTTTGAACAAGAACGTGGATATACCGGTTTGATACGAGTATTTGGGTAATTCATTTAAAAAACATGGGTTGTCCGGTTCGAGTCGAAAAATACAAATTTTGAAGGATTTCCTTGTAAGTTTTCAATTTAAATTTCATTTGTCTTTTGGGTTTATTTTGATGCATAGATGTTAGTTGTACAAGTTGATCGTTGTGAAAATCGATTTTTGAAAGCGAAATGAATAAAAGGGTGGTGTTTGGTTCGAGTATGGTAAAAAGGAAAAAGAGAGTTTTTTGTAGTTAGATGGTTGTGGTCCGTGATTGTGAATAATATATGTTGCTAGAAAGCTTATTTTTTTATAGTATCATGTATAACATATTTGATAGTAACGTGTATACTATTCAGGCTATTTTAAGCTATTTCCTTGACTTATTTTGGGCTTATAAGCCACAAAATTTCCTCAAAATCACTAAGAAAGTGATTTTGATTATTTTTGTGTTATGGCGTATGTTGTGGACTATTTTTGAGCTTATGGTAGTAACCAAATGCTATACGTAGCTTACTAGCTTATTTTTAAGCTTAATATACGTATTTTTAAGCATATGGGCTCACGGCCCAATAAGTCCATTTAAGTCGTGGCTTAATGGGAGGGCTTATTGTGGTCTGGATTATTTTCTACTTATTAGTATATGCTTATGTATGTAAATGGTCCTTGATTTTTGGTCTTGGGTCGTATTTTGGACCTATAAATATCTTAATGGACCTTTATTGGGCCTTAAAGCCCAATAAGCGATTATTAGTCGTTATGAGAGTTTTGATGGACTTTTGAAAGTGAAAATGTGTTTACGAAGTATTGCCGTGTCCTCACGCAATGTTATGAAGTAAACATTTATGAAAACTAAGAATCTCAATCCCCCTCGACTAATAACCTCGAAAAGTAGCTAAGTGTTCGTCAAGGAGAATTAAAGAATCAATAGCTTCGACAAGTCCCGTTTTCACCATTTTTTATCTGTACACTGACTCTCCCTAATATTTTTGGATTTTCCTTTTTCTTTTCTCGACTACCTGCTTGACTTCCTTTATTATATCAACATTGGGATCATAGAATGAGAAGCGCCCATAGAATAACTACGGATGTCCTAACGGATAAATTCATCGTCCCCGATTTTTCACTAGTTCCAAACTAAGCGTAAAAACGAAATCATTGTTAAGTACAAGTAAAGATGCTAATACTACTTATAACTATGACTTGTCAACTTTTGCCCCGACATTATTCATATGTGTGTGCTTTAATGTTTAAGTAAATTTTAGGTCGACAATGTTAGAAAGTAGCATAGTTTATGTGCATACGATATTTCTGAAAAATCTGTGGAACATGCTAGATCACCCACCACCAGCATAATCTCGATAGATCCCAGCCGAGTTCGACTTAGGTTATCAGGTTGAGACCCCACAGGAGAATGTTCGCAATGTAATAGCGGGATACTCCACCCTTTTAGGCCGAATTTCTTAGATTTTCCGTTAAATAAACAACACTACTCAAAGCACGCAAACATCAAAAATTTTATGATCTCATTGGTGAGATTATTCCATTTAGCGACCTTTCTTCTCGGAACGTCCCAGCCTCATCAGCTAAGTGCCCAGGTTTTTGACACCCCACGGAGAATACTTAATCAAAATAATCTACCGATGGCAACCAACAACTTTTGAAGTCTTAAAGCAAGTTATTCTTAGTTCAAAATTATACTTGAGTTTAGAAAAAGAAATCTTAACCATTAAATTATCCTTATTAGCTATATACTATACTACCGTCATCATTTACATGACTACAACATCGGCCACGCCTCCGACAAGATGTAGTGACTTAGTCTGACAACGGCTTTTATTTTATAACACCTACTGATTTATTAACTCACTATGGGCCTTGTTTTGAAGACTGCAACATCGTTTGTGAGCCGCAAGATGTAAAACATAAAACCTTATCAGCCCACAGTTTTATATTAATATAAAATGTATTTTTTATTTTTTTTTATTTTTTTTATTTTTTTATTATTTTTTATTTTTTATTTTTTTTTAAAAGAGAAAGAGAGAAAATTTCGTTTTAGAAACTCAAGTATAAAGCTGAACTAAGATGAATATTTTCGTTTCCGAAAGAGCTTCTTTTTAGAAAATGTCGGTTTAAAGTTAAAGCAAAATTAAGCACGTTTATTAGTCAGGTTAAGAGCTTCTGGGAGAAAAAAGTGACAAGTTCCACTATAACTTTAAAGATATCCAAATAAAATTTTTTTTCCCCCCCCCCCTTTGTCTACATCCTACTTGGTAAATAACACTATCATAGTTTTCGTTCTTCGCAAATTTAAAATCCTAATAAAAGGATCCGCGAATGCTTAGCCTAATAAACTTTCGTTTATTAAATGGTTAAGGGACAAAGCTAGGGCTCAACACGCCCGATCGAGTCAAAATTTATTCTCATTCTACCCATTGGGAAAGTCAAAACTGTGACAAAACACTTATTTTATTTTTGAATTTTTTTTTTTTTGGTATTTTTGCGAAAATTTTGGTGGTGAAAACGGGATTACGTGATAACAACGACTGCAGGCAAAAATCAAATCGAAGATTCCCCCCCCCCCCATACTAGAACTAAACATCGTCCTCGATGTTTTAAAAGGGGAACCTACATAAATCTAAGGCCGTTTATGAAGTGTGCCAAAAGATAAAACGTTAGTCAATTAGATTTGGATACTGGATTCCTAAAATGAAGCTGAGGCTGTGAAACTCTTGTGGATAATGCGAGCACGAGAGTCTTCACAATCCGAGAAATCCTGGACATTCAACACAAAGCACACAAAACATGGACAAAACATGGGTAATGGAAAATGTAAGCCTCCTCACACAAAAACACTTATTTATTACTACTACTGATAAGCATAGGGTGCCTCTCACGAAGCGCTTGTTTAAGGTCGCTATGCTTGACCCGTCCCCCGAATTTATTGGTTCATGGGGAACGTCTGGAGACCCGAGACAACCTCGGTTGGTATGTCCCCTCCAAAGTAGTGTTTCAAACGATGACCATTCACTTTAAAATTTGGCCCAGAGTTTTGGGATAACTCGACAGTGCCATATGGAAAAACTTGGGTAAAACCAAGTTTTAAATGGTCCACTCCAGCTGGTCTAAGCTTGCCTAGAAAATCTTCAATTTAATTTTGAGCATATTAAAGAGGAGGACTCG
Source organism: Tanacetum coccineum (assembly GCA_026074375.1). Lineage (NCBI taxonomy): Eukaryota > Viridiplantae > Streptophyta > Magnoliopsida > Asterales > Asteraceae > Tanacetum > Tanacetum coccineum. The sequence goes on from BQNB010012453.1 coordinate 15,418, forward strand.
ATCATCGACGTTGAAAACGCGATTTTTAATCTTGGAGTCATGGATTCTCTTTGTTTTCTCTTTGTAAATCAAAGAATTTTCATAGGCATGATCGCGAAGTTCATTAAGTTCGTTGAGCTAAACTTTCTTTGTATCACCCGCGGTTATGGATATATCAAGTTTTGTATGCTATAACGGCCTGATAAGCTTTGTGCTCTAACACAATCGTAGATGACATGCCTTCCATAAACAATCTATGTACGGAGTGCGACCGTGTGTGTTTTGTAAATCTGTACGGAAGGCCGCGAGCAGCGTCATCAGTTTGATCCTGAAGCCAAGAGGCACGGTTTTCGCCACGTCCTTTCAGAGAATTCTTTTTAAACCACTATGGATACCTCAACTAGTCCACTTGTTTGTGGATTGATATGCGAGGGAGACGATGATGACTCCGTAATTTAAGCATGACCTTTGAAAATTGGGTCATTGCAAAAATGGGTTTCCGCAAAATATCCCACTTTAAGATTGCACGAGGGCACCAAATCTGGAAGAAGAGAGTCTTAAGAAATTTCAAACAACTCGGGCATCAATTTGTGGGGAGCGCTTTTATTCAACCGCATTTTGATAAGTAAATCGACCTGCACGAGTATATACTTGTTCCCTCTTGAAGACGGGAACGGCCCCATAAAATCAATGCCCCATATGTCAAAGATTTCGCAAACTTGGATAAAGTTTTGTGGCATCTCATCACGTTGCAAAATTTTGCCTTGACGTTGACAATGTCAATCGGTGACAAAGTCGTGGCATCCTTGTAATGCGTGGGCCAATAAAATCTTAACTGAAGACCTTTTTAGCGGTGTAATTGGCACCGTAGTGTCCCCCAGTGGGTCCACTGTGGCAAGCTTTAAGAATGTCAAAAGCTTCTTGCCCCGAAACACAACGCCTAATTACTTGGTCAGCACAGATCTTGAATAGAAAGGGGTCGTCCCAGAAGTAATGTTTGACATCTTTGAAAAACTTGTTTTTCTGCTGGGTCGACATTCCCTTGACAATGAAGTTCCCTGCATGGTAGTTTGCAAAGTCAGCAAACCATGGGGTACTATCATCACGAAGAGCAACCGATCCAAGAGTTTCGAGTGGAAATGTTTCCGTGATTTCCTTGTTCTCGAACTCATTTTGGTGAGGGTTCTCAAGTCTGGAGAGATGATCGGCGGCAAGATTTTCTGCTCCTTTTTTGTCTCGTATTTCAATATCGAATTCTTGGAGCAAAAGGATCCACCGCATCAGTCTTGCCTTAGCATCCTTTTTAGCAAAGAGATACTTAATAGCAGAATGATCAGTATACACTATGCTCTTGGACAAAACGAGATATGACCGGAATTTCTCAAAAGCGTACACTACGGCAAGTAATTCTTTTTCGGTCGTAGTGTAGTGTGCTTGAGCTTAGACAATTTCTTGCTGGCATAGTGAATTGTTGGAAATGGCTAATTCTTCTCGGTGCCCTAGGACTGCCCAATTGCAAAATCGCTTGCATCACACATGAGTTCGAAGGGCAAGTCCCAGTCGGGAGCAATCAAAATTGGAGCCTCGGTCAATTTTCTTTTTAGTGTATTAAAGGATTCGGTACACTCTTCTAAGAAGAAAAATGGAGTCTCTTTTTCAAGCAAGTGGGTCATTGGACGTCAATTTTTTGTAAAGTCTGTATGAAACGTCGGTAAAAACGCATGCCCAAGAAAACTACGAACACACTTTTCAACAGTAGTACGGTGAGGGAGTTTGGCTATAACTTCAACTTTAGCACGAACGGACCTCAATTCCGACCTATAAATATTTTGTGTCAAGACAATGCCTTCCTTTACCATGAAATGGCTTTTTCCCATTTTAGGGACAAAATTGGTGTCCCTTCACACGTTTTAACATTTTTCCAAATGGGATAGGTATTTAGAAGAAAAAGATCTCCGACAGACCGAGAAGTCATCCATGAATACTTCCATTGTTTTTTCGATCATGTCATGGAAGATTGCCATCATACATCGTTGAAACGTGCCGGGTGCATTGCATAGCCCAAAAGGCATGCGGCGATAGGCAAACGTTCCGTATGGGCATGTGAATGTTGTCTTCTCTTGATCCTTCGGGTCAATGGGAATCTGAAAATAACCCGAGAAGCCATCGAGGAAACAATAGTATTGGTTTCCCGCGAGTCTTTCGAGCATTTGATCCATGAAGGGCAATGGGAAATGATCTTTTCGAGTGGCTTCATTCAACTTTCTATAGTCAATGCACACTCTCCACCCCGTGACCAATCGAGTTGGTATCAAATCATTATCATCATTCTTGACAACGGTTATACCACCCTTCTTTGGTACACAGTGTATCGGGCTTACCCATGGACTGTCAGAGATTGGATAAATTAATCCGGCGTCAAGGAGTTTTTCGACCTCTTTTTTGATGACGTCATAGATCTTTGGGTTTACCCGTCTTTGACTCTGAACTGTTGGTTCGTAGTCCTCTTCTATAAGGATTTTGTGAGTACAAAACTCTGGATCAACACCCTTGATATCGGAGAGTTTCCAAGCGATGGCTCGCTTGTGAGAAACTTTAGAACCTGATAAGAGCTGCCTTTTCCTCTTCCATTAAAACTTTCGCAATTATGACTGGCAACTTGTCGTCGCCTTCCAAAAATGCGTATTCTAAATGAGGTGGCAAGTCCTTGAGTTCAACCTCGGGAGGCTCATCAAATGATGATTTAGCTTCAACAACTTTAAGCTCTTCCCGGATTTCGGGTGAATAATCTTTATGATTCGGAAGAGGAGGCAACGGTTCACTATTGAGAAGTGCTTCTAGAATAAGAATGTCACCCTCCGGATCATAGTAAGTAGCATCAATTTCCCGTGAAATTGGCTCATCATTGACAGCTATAAAAGCATTTGCTTCTTCAAGAAGGAGAAAATCACTATCTCCAAAAGGAGTTAGTGTTGGTGAAGAATTTGAACATTAGATCGTAATCCGGAGAAGGGATTACCGTATGCAACTGATAATCAGAAAAACCTAGAACTTTAATGCTAGTATCTTCACATTCCAATTTCATGACTTCCGATCGGTTTGCGCCATATGATTTGTAATTGGGCCATGTATCGTCGAAGTTTTGGTCTAAATTGAAGGTGATGGCCCTCTTTGCCAATTACGAAGGTGAAAGTTTCACCTTCGTAAACATCTATTTAATGCAACGACTGTCCTTTAAGAAAATTTCTCCCAGAATTAAAGGTACTCGTGGTCCTGTTCAAAATCAATGACCACAAAATCTACCAAAAACTGGAACTTTCCCATCATTAAACGGACGTCTTTAGCAATACCGATCGGTTCCAGTGATTGAACGGTCTGTTAGCTCTACGCATACAGGTGGGTGTAATTTCGGGAAGAGAGAGATCTTTCAGCCTGAATTATGGCATAAGATTAATCCTTGCCTGCCGAGATCGGGCCAAGGCGTTGCATTATTAAACCCTAGAAATTCATATGGAATATAAATCGTGCCAGGTTCTCCAAGTTTATAGGTAACTTGTTAGTATGACTGCTGAGCAATTCTCGTAAAAAGGATTCTAGCCATTTCACCCAAACTTCTCTTTTTTTCCGAGTAAGGTTTTTAGGGTCGAGGCAAATTTCGGCATAAGGGTCAAGGCATCCGTAAAGCTAATTTCGAAACTCAAATCTCTAAAGATTTCATAGAATTTCTCAATTTGATCGTTAGCTTTTTCACGGCATCTTTCATCATTTCTTCTTGAAGGAAATGGAATTGATGTTCGTTGGTTAGGCATTAGTGCACTAACGGGATCAACAACGGCCTCGTTAAGTGATTTGAGTATTGGACTGGAATAACTGGAGGGTTGTAGCCGTCTTCGGTGCTTCCGTTATTAGTAGGAAGCATCGTATCCTTTGTAACCTCGGTATCACGATTCATCACTTTCGGAGGAGAAGATGAAGTAGAAGGAATCGCGGGTCCTTGATATGCAACACCACTCCGGGTGGTGATTCCTTTCAAATCTTCCTTCGGGTTGGTAATGGTGTTACCTGGGAGAGTTCCCGAACCTGAAGTAGAGGCGGTATTCATTTTGATAAAGTTACTTAGCATACTTTCAAGCCTTTGATTCGAAGTAGCCAAGTTGTTCAATTGAGCTTGCAGGTTTTGCCCCTGGTTTTGCACATTCCTCATAACCGCATCATTAGCCTTTACATAGCTATCAAAATCGGTCTTAGACACACCTTGTGTTTGAGGAGCGGGGGCTTGGTAAACAGGAGCTTGATAAGCTGGGGGTTGATTAACCTGGGGTTGATAAATTGACCCTTGACTGAAATTATTACCCCGATTTTGGTTAAAATTGTTCCCCCGATTTTGGTTGAAATTGATCCCCCGATTTTGGTTGTTTTGATGGTTTTGCATAGGTGGAAAACCGGGAGGTCGAATTTGGTTTGCAACCATTGGAGGTCGGGCACTGGTATTCCCTTGATTGAAATTAGCCGCGGCGGCTTGAGAGACGTAAGCTTGAATGTTGTCATGATAAACATTTCCATCGGTGGCGGGACAACTTTGATACGAATGAGCTCCACCGCAAGTCACACAACTTTCCTCGACCGCTTTTACGGACGCTGGAGTTTGGTGAGCGGGAGCTTGAGATTGATTTTTCTTATCAAGGAGCAATGCTTTGACCATATCTTTGAGTTCGGAGACATCGGGAGAGATTCCGGAGGTGGAAGTGCTCGTACTCATTTTCGCAACAAGTTGGGTAAGCTATCGAGAATTACGAACTTTGTGATTTGCTCATGGATGATTTTAAGACATTCTCGGGGCATTTTATCCAAAAAGTTACCACCCGCGGCTGAATTCAATGAATCTTGATCATTTGAGTTCAAGGCATTATAGAATGTATCGAGTTTGATCAATGCCTGAAACGCCATGATGCGGTCATTGCCCTAATAAATCATTGAATCGGTCCGAACATGCTTCAATAAAATGATCTCGTCAAATCTTTGCTAAACCTCGTGATTTCATTTCTAAGATTTGTCGTTTAGAAGGAGGAAGAAATTTGTTAATGAATTCGACACAATATCGACCCATGGTAAGATCGATCGAGGGGTTCTTTTCAGCCAAATCCGTGGCTGCCCCCTCGAGGGAAATGGGAAAAGCATAAGCTTAACCGACTACCTCGGGACGTTCGGGAATTCATCGTAGAAGTGATCTTGTTGAAATATCGAGTGGCATGTGGGCTTCTTATCAGTCCAAAAAATTGCTGTGTTTGAACAAGTATTTAAAGTATAGCCACGCTTGATCTCAAAATTGGTTCGCGTTAATTATTTCGGAACAACGATCGCATCCTCGTAACCTCGTGGGTGCTTCGAGCAATTAGAGCCATAGTAAGAATAATCGTCCATCAGTAACTAAGGAGGAATTGAAAGTCTTGATTGTAGTTTGTTTCTCAAGATTGTTGATTCAACAGAAGTTTGTCGTAACCTTGTGGTGTCGACTCTACGGTGCTATGATACGAGTGCGCAGGCACAAAATAGAAATTTAAATAGAAAATTTAACACTCATTTTTTTTTTTTTTTGGTTTTTCAATGATTTATTCACAATGTATTTTACCGGACAATGAGACAAGACAACTTTCACCAAATAATCTACTTACTTCACGGTAGCTCTCAAAATGATAAACGCACAGGTGAGCGGAGGAGTAGGAATAGCGCGAAGCTTATTTCTCCTTTCGGGTCGTAGTTCCTCGGAACAACCCTCCTTATACCCACTTTATAGTTTGTTTAACTTTTCAAGGTGAGTCGTACGTCGTAAAAGACACAAATGGCAAGTTTTTAAATCTTTTGTTCGAGTTGGGGACCAACAAGTTCACCGGAAGTTATTATGATAATACCTCAATTGAGAATATTATATTTTGGCATTTTTACCAATTTGTGAATTTTTTTTTTATGGACAATGTTTTTATATTTTTGGTTTTTTTTTATTTTTTTATTATGATAATTATACTAATAAAGGAGAATGAAAAATATTTTTGTACTTTTTATGTTTTTTTTTTTTTTTGAAGAGAATATTCACAGATTCAAACACAAATTGTCAAACGTAACGATAATCGTTTTCACAACCTCCCCGGCAGCGGCGCCAAAAATTGATTGCAACTAAACTACACCTCTTTTATATATATAATATATAATTAATACAATATATATATATAGTAAGTATAGTCTAAAAACACAATCAATAAAATCGGGAAGTAGTATAGAATATTCCCGGGTTGTTTATCCCCAACGAGGCTGGACTGGAGAATCGATACAGTCGAAAGATTGGAGTTTGAATGAGAGAAATGATTTGAGAGTGTGGAAATTAGGTTAAACAATGACAAACAAAACGATTGAGAATAACTAAAATTATGATTAATTTAGCTGAAAAACGAGAGCAGGAAATCCCGAACAAGGGTCAAAAAACCTAAATCTTCAAATTACCCAACAAAGAAATTTATACTTCTAAACTACTCGTATGGACTAATAACGAAGAATGAAAAAGGACTATACAAAAACGGAAAGGTCGATTGACCAAAAACAAGTCTGACAAAATCCGTACCCGAGACCCGTTTCTTTAAAAATCAAAGATTGAAAAAGAACCCTAACAAAAGTTTCTATTTTTCCCTACGTATTATATGACTAAAGAAAATTTTATAAAAAAGAAAAATATTTTTTTGATAATTTTTATATTTTTTATGAATTTTCTAAACTTTTAACTAAATTAAATTATAAAAAATACTAAACTATTTTTAAAAATTCTGAAAAAATTACCTAAAATACTTTACACTAATACTAACCTAAGAAAAATAAGAAACCCGAAATTCGGCTTATAAATAAGCCGAAATAAGCTGTAAACAGCTTATAGCTTTAAGGGGCAAAACCCCCTTATATAACTAAGTGCCCAAGGGTCTTATAGAAAAGACCCAAGGGCACAGCGGTAAGAGATTATAAAAGGGGTGGTATTGAGGGGTGAGACCCGGTTCGAGTCTTGCTCCCCGTCCCCCCCCCCCCCCCCCCCCCCCACCCCCGGTTTCCCTTATCTCCCCCTTTTAAAAAAAAAAAAAAAACTTGTTAATAAGCTAAAAACTAGCAACTTTAAAAAAGGCAACTTTTTTAGTTCTCAAAAATAAGCTCTAAAACGAGCTTATAAGCTAACAGTAGCTTAAAACACTTATCACTCTATTTTTTTTACTTTTTGACTCAATAAGCTGTGAAATAAGCTCGAATAAGCTAAAACTTACCCTAATAAGCACAAATAAGTAAAATGCAGGCAAAAAGGGCAACTAAATAAGCTGAAAACAGCTTAAAAGCTTATTGGCCAAAAACTTAAGGTTTTTGGCCAAATGAGCAGTTAAGCTCAAATAAGCTTAAAATAAGCTGAGAAAAACTAAAACAAACTTAAACATAACTAATAGGCTCAAATAAACACAAATAAGCTAAAAAGACAGGCAAATAAGCTAAATAAGCTAAATAAGAAAAATGGCTAAATAACCAAACTGCAGCCCTTAGATAGCTTTTTCAAGCTTAAAAATAAGCCTTAAGATGAAACTTTTAGAGCTTATGGCTTATACCATTGAAAAGAGTGGCCAAAAAGCTTTCAGGAACAGCTTTTGAAAAGTATTTTGAAAGAGAAATAAGCCCTTTAAATAAGCTTGGAAAAGCCTACTTATGCTTAGTTCTTAGCTTTTAAAACACATACACTAATTGTAGATGTGCTTTTTGAAAGCATAAAAATAAATGCTTATTTGAATTACAAAAAGCTCAAAGTAGAAGTTTCTAAACTAGGCTTAAAAAGCTTTAAGAAAATGCTTTTGGTTTGGATTTTGAAAAACTAATAAGCTGGGAAAAAGCTTATCAAAGTGGCTGCTTGTGCACAGGGCAAAACACTTAGCAAAATAGGCTGTTTTTGACCCATTTGCACAATTGGGTCAATGCAGCTTCAAAACAAAAAGTCAAATGCATTTTAACACTCAAAAGGAGTATGCAAAAAGGCTCAAAGTGGCTTTTGGCCAAAGCTTAAGCAATAAGCAAAAGCTACTGTCCAAAAAATGTGATTGGACAGTAAGCTTTATAAACTTGCAAAAGTGATTTTTAAAACTAAAAAGCTGAAATTAAGCTTAATCTAACACTAAATTGGCTAAACAAAGTTGACCATATAACCCATTTGGGTTATTAAGCACTTTTGACCCACTTTGGGTCTTAAACCAAACACCCCTTTAAGACAGCTTAAGAGGCTGTTTAAGCTTAATAAGGGTGAATTAAGCTATGAATTTCAAAGACAGTAACTAAAACATGCATAAAAGACATAAATAAGCAAAAATCAATAATGAATAAGCACTGAAATAAGCTAAACCAAGAAAATGACAGTTTATGAGCTATTTGTGACTAAAAATGAGAAAAACTTGCACAATGAAATTTAAACTTATAACACCTATATTTTAAGCACTAAATAACAATAATAAGCATAATTAAGCATACCCAAAAGAAAAATAAGCACTAATAAGCTGTAAATAAGCTAATGCTAAAAATAAGCTAAAAATGGAAATTGAGAACTTACCAAGCCCTTTGCTCTAAACAAGGGCAAATAAGCTTTTGAAAGCTGAATCTACAAGCTCCAGCTTATTAGAAATAAGCTGGTATAGTCCATAAGCCCATCCAAGTTTGGCTTATCATCCAAAATAACAAGCTGTGGTAATTTTGAGTAAGATTTCAAGTCCAAGTCCAATTTTTACTTAACCTTTTCACTTTTTAAATGATCATAGCTTATAAATAAGCTGATTTAAGAGCTTTTTGATACAATTAAAGGTAATTAAGCAACTTAATTATGAAAACTTAAAAACGGGCTTTTAACTTAAAAACTTCAATACTTCATTAACTTGAAAGAAAAGTGCATAAAGCTTACAATAAGCTATAAATAAGCTGAAATAAAGATAACAAAGACTTAATTGAAAATTACTTAAGCTATTCTATTCTATGATATTATTCGGCTAATACAAAGGGTCTATTTATACTACATCTTTGTCCTCAGCTCTTCTCTCTTGTGTTTCTTCTGTGAGAGGCTCAAAACCCAATGATCTTTAACCATTATGAGCATTGAGGCTTCTTTGTATTAATCCCCCCCCTGATTCGCTGAATTCATAGAAAAAAGTTGGGATTGCAACATGGCAAGGCATTATTTTTGGTGAGAAAGATAGTGGAGGAGGGGGAAGATGTTTACCCATGGAGGGGATGAAAATTTACAGGGTAAAAAGGGGCAAAGAAGCCCGTATACTTTTGTCCGTGTTTATGTCGTGAAAAAAGTCATTTTGGCTGTTTATACAATAGACACAAGTTTGGGACTTGAACACTTTCAGCCCCTCAATCATTCTTTTTACCTTTTACAAAAACAACCCTTGTAAGATTACTTTGGGGATTTGGCAGAATCATCCCCCAAAGAATTCAATCTTGTATCAAAAAGTTAAATCCCTATGGTATATGACTAAGAGTGATTTTTAAAGAATTTGTCCCTCAAAGTCAAATTATTGCATATTAATCCTTAAATTCTTTTTGTCATGACTTGATTTTTATCGAGTTGACATTTCTGTTACTTGACGTTTACCAGCTTTGATTGCTTCGTTTTTCACACTTCTCCATTCCGTGCCAGTTTTGTCTTTTTGGCTTGTTTTTCGTCCGTTTTGTGAATATTCGTTTCCTACACAACAAAATTCAAAACAAACATATATAATTCAATTTATGACGTTATTTGGTCCAGTTAAGCCTCATTTTTTATGGACAAAAGTATGTGTATTTAAACACATACCAATATTGTGGTCGTGATTGTTGAATAATATATGTTGCTAGATAGCTTATTTTTTATAGTAGCTTATATAACTTATTTTTGATAGTAGCGTGTATAGCTTATTCAGGCTTATTTTTAAGCTATTTCTTGACTTATTTTGGGCTTATAAGCCACGAGATTTCCTCAAAATCACTAAGAAAGTGATTTTAATTATTTTGTGGTTCATGCCGTATGTAGAGGACTATTTTTGAGGCTTATGGTAGTAACCAAATGCTATACGTAGCTTACTAGCTTATTTTAAGCTTAATATACGTATTTTTGAGCATATGGGCTCACGGCCCAATAAGTCCATTTAAGTCGTGGCTTAATGGGAGGGCTTATGTGGTTCTGGATTATTTTTTACTATTATATATGCTTATGTATGTAAATGGTCCTTGATTTTTGGTCTTGGGTCGTATTTTGGACCTATAAATATCTTAATGGACCTTTATTATAAGCGATTATTAGTCGTTATGAGAGTTTTGATGGACTTTTGAAAGTGAAAATGTGTTTACGAAGTAATATTGAATGATATTTTGGGGAAAAACGTTTACTAAACGTTAAAGATTGAGATTTTGGAATATTGTTGAAAAGTGTCGAATTAGTAAAAGTGTTGAAAATAAGGTTTGAAACCTTTGGAAATGTTGTAAGAGCGTACGGGTCATGTCGAAATTTTGTAAAAAGTTTATACTTAGAAATTTTCCTAAAAAGATGATTTTTGATTTTTAATAATAAAATATTATTTTATTATTTTATTTATTTAATAAATCCACTAAAAGACGAAAATATAATTTTTCTCGAAACTTCTAGATATGTTTTTTTTATGAGAAAACATTTTATTTCACCAAATTATGATTATTTTGAGTGACTAAGGTTAACCGACTGGACCTTGTCGATATATATATAAAATTATTAATATAAATATTTACGTATATTACTTATCTATTTTCTTAAAATATTATAAGTAAAGTATTACAGAGTATGAGATTGATAATTATTGTTAGGTAGGTTTGTGTGTGGTCCTGCCCTAATTTTAGTGCTCCAGCTGGTAGGCCCTTTAGGTGCGTAAGTGACATATGGTTATTGATTAGCGGTGATGCTAAGGTTGTTTGCATATTCACTGTCATATAGCACTATTGTCCACTATTGAAATATTGGCACAGCTTTTGGGTTTAAGGTCAAACCTACGAGCTCACCAACATTATTGTTGACGTTTTCGAATATCATTTTCAGGTGATGTGAAAGAGGAATAGTTTGGTGATTGTGATAGGAGACTTAGAAGTATCCCGAGTGGAATTTCATGTGAAGTCTTGCTTGTTTAGTTTATTTGGTTTTAGTATTCGAAAGTTTTGTTTTAAGTTTGGATTGTGGACCCCTGTGAGGGCATTTGAATAATTGTAAGAGATTGTGGATTTTAGTTGCGATTTGGGACATCACTCGAGGTTGTTCGAGGTTGATGGTCTTCATAGCACTTGAAGTTTTTACAATGTAGTTTTCTCTATTTTGCATCTTGTGTTATGATTAATCATTATGTTGTATTCCCGAGTTTTCGCCATTGTGGGGGGTGTGACAGCTCTTTACCCAAAAACCAATCGCCATACCCTAATACCTTAGGGTTTTAGTCTATTTCAATTATAAACAAGAACTAGGGTTTTGTTTATTCGATCGTGAATTAGAACTAGCATTTGGGTAGTGTTAAAGACGTGTTGTGTGGACTAAATTCGTAGAGGACGTCTATGATGTCTTGAATTGTTTCATGGGTTTTAGACAAGAACAAAAGGGTTCTTTGCTCCATTCGGTTGCTCAAATTCAATAACAAGAGGTTAGTAACTATTGTTATTTAATGTTAATCTATGTACATCATACGTGATCCTTTTGGAACGTTTTTCGCTGCGTATACTCATATTTATAAGTTTTATTAGATGTTAAATCCCACCACTGGCATCATGAGCCATCGTATGTGTCTAGGTTACATTAATATACGTAAAAGTGACCTAAAACGCATGTTTTGCTTGTTTTTCTTTAAACGTTTTTTGATAGCCCTCATGGCTTATTTTCTTGGTAAAAATTGACCATATAAGTCATACAAAAACATTTTTTGAAAACCCTAGTCATTGGTTCACGTGTACAAATCATTAGGTATTTAATTGTTACAAATCTTACATGTTTTTGGTTTATTTGTTTGTATTACTTGTTTAATTGTAATCCATGACAAACACATGCATATTTCCCATGGAAAACAAGTCTAAAATATTGTAGCTTGAGTATGTTAAAGTGTTAATATGTGGTACGTGCAATATTATATGAAAACCCTAGTCTTCATGCTTGTTTTCTTTGATTTTATGACTTGTTTGACACCGTTATACTAAAAAATTATTTCCCGTCACTTCGAGTCGAATTAAACAGTTAAATTTTGGTGGAAGATTCTCGACTCATAGGCCTTTGACTTTGTAGTTTACAACAAAAGTCAAGGAAGACTCCTTCTAAGAGTTTTCAAGCCTTAAAATTGACTAAAAACAGAAAACTGCATGCTGGTTTTAAGACTATGAAGAGGTCTACTTGCTTTGGACAAGGTCTGAAAGCAAGTGAGAGTCCTATATTTTGATTATGGTTTGACCCTTAGTTGACCTCTCGGGTTTTTTCTTGGATCCGAGAATAAGAATTCATCAAATTTGGTTTGCATATTATGATATAATTTGATTATTGTTATATATTGTTGTTTCAAATTGCAAAATTGATTTTTGAAATTAGATGGGAATTAATTATACTTAGATGTATCTCATGTCTTGTATCGTTTAAAACGCATTAGGTTAGGTTTACACTGTAATTTGCTCCCGCAACGAACGTGTAAGTACATTGATTTACATTTATATGAACTTTTTTGACAAAGTTTATACATGTTTTTATTAATCGCTACATCACTTGGTTTTTAACCAAGGCAGTATAGGGTTTGATTATCTTTTAATATTTTCTCGTGGCAAGACGAATTGCTTTGCACTATCTTGTTAATGATTGAATTACTTGAGTTGCAAAACTCGTGATGATGTCAATATAGGGTTTGGATAATCTTTAAAAAAAATCATGACATAACATGTAATTACATTGTTTTAATAAATGGTCCGTGTAGTCCTTAGTTTTATATCCACTTGATGCATATAAAAAAGGACGTTTTTGACACATAAAATCAAAACAATGAGAAAAAATGTCTTTTTTTAACTTGCAATACGAATGTGTATGCATGCTTCTTCGTACACTTTTTGGTACACTTGTTTTATCAAAAATTATACCCATAAAATTAAGTTTTCACCATTGTGAGGACATATGCAATTGCCATTTACTCTTCGTGATTATGCACACGTTCTCGAATTAGACGACTTAAATCGAGTTAAGCAAGTGAGATCCTTAACCCGAGGAAACAATGGGGCTAAACATGTCAACTTGACACTATTGTTTTGGATGATAGTGCCTTGGCCCCCATTCAAATCTAAGAGTTGCACACGTTGCAATTATCGCTCGCCGCTTACCTATTGAATTCACCATTACTAGCAGATCAACTGATGTGATGGTGGAAGTTCAAGTAGGATCTTAGACCCTTTAAAATTAACTGTCTTATTTATAAAACATGAGTAGTTAATTTTTTAAAGGGGTTAATTATCGAAAATACTAAATTGAATTTTTTTTAAATTCATTTAATAGTATTAAAGCAACAAAATCGTAAACGAAAGTTTGTTCTTTTCTTGAAGAAGAAAAACTGAGTCTCCTTTCCTTGTAAGAAAGAGAGAGACTTATTCTTATCCTTTTTCCTTGCTCGAGAAAGCTATAATAGGAACAATTGAATTATCCTAATTCTAATCGAACTCATAGCAAACTTAAATGGTTAAGTATATTGCACAACTTATTCTTTCAAGTTTACTTCATTTTTGTTATTCACTTTTAAATTATTTGAATAATATAAGATATTTGAATAACCAGAGAACACGTTTCTATAGCTGCTTGTTAGCCTCAAAATAATGAGTCGAACAATGGAAGTTCGTTCATAATTATATTAGGTCTCGGTCACTAAATTAATATACGTTGTAATAGGCTACACGGGTATACGGGCTCTTAAATGTAATCTAACCGGTCACGTGTATCGGGCGAAAGCCCAAAGTAATCCCGAGCCCGGCCCGTAGAAATACCAAGGCATGAAAGCCTCTTGGTATTAAGTATAAATACCCCTCTCCAAGTATGGAGAGGGGGTTGGTTCTTGTTAATTCTCATTTGTAATTTGGCAAGTTAATCACCCATCTTTTTCTTCTCTCTACCTTTCTCTCTCTAACTTCTCTCTAAACTTCTTCAATATTTTCTCATCTTATTTTCTAGTTTCGGATATGAAGTGAAATAATGATTTATTTGGTTCCTACATTTGGTATCATTCGCCACGGGTGGGTTTAGTTTTTGTTAGTTTTAGTGGTTGTTTCGTATTTGTATTTTTTTTGTTTCGTTTCGTGGTTTAGTTTTTTGTATTAAGCAAAGTAGTTCGATTAGCTTGTTTGTATTTTTTTGTTGTTTTTGTTCGTTTCGTGGTTTAGTTTTTTATATTAAGCAAAGTAGTTTTTTGTTGTTGTTTTTTGTTAGTTTTTTCATCAAAAAAAAAATGTTTTTAAATTTTTTTTTCTAGTTTTGGACATTACTAGTTTATAGTTTATAGTTTATTTTTTTCTTCTTTTTACTGTTTCACGTCTTTTTTGTTTTGAGTTCCACGTTTCACGTTTTTTTTCTTCTTTTTCTAACTGTTTCTTTACTATTTCTTTCATACTGTTTTACGTTTCTTTAACACAAGATCGACTGTCACAATCGAACGAGTAGCATCGAACCAGTAACCATCGAACTAGAGACCATCGAACAAAGACCATCGAACAAAGACCATCGAACAAGAGACCATCGAACTAGATTCCTTCGAACAAGCTCTTCGAACAAGCACATTCGAACGAGCGGCTTTAGCTTGGATCGAACTAGCTATAACCATTCGAACTAGGACCATCGAACTAGTGACCATCGAACGAGTGATTTGTATAAAGGTTCGAACGAGTAAAAAAAAAAAAAAAGATCGAACGAGTAGAAAAAAAAAAGCATCGAACGAGTTCCCCTTTTACAACCGAACGAGCTCCAACATACATGGACCGATCGAGCTACCTTCTTTTGAAGACCGAACGAGTACTCGTTCACGTGTTTTCGGTTTTCGGTTTCGAGTGTCGGTAATCTACGGGACTTATAACGTATACCGTTGTGTCCGTGTCGTCGTTTCGATCATCGTGGTATATTCACTTCTCACCGACGATAACCGTACAAGTCCCGAGCAAGAAAAAAAGAAACTCGTTATATTTCATTTTCAAAATGAAGAAGACGTACGAGGGAAATGTTTTTTATGAATTATAATTCTAATTTTCCAACTTTGGCCCCTCATCTTCATAACATTTTTCTTTTTTTTTTCATTTAAAATTATAAACAAGGTTTACTATTAGTCCTTATTTTAAGAAGTTTTTCAATTTTAACCTTTATTTTTCACAAAGTTTTACTTTTAGCCTTAAATAATCAATGTTTACTTTTAAACCCCTAGCTTTTTATAACTCTTTCATTGTTTAACTTTAATTTTCTATAATTTTTTCAATTAAGCATTTAGTATTTTAAAACATTTTCTAAGTTAACGATTCTCTTTGTTACAATTTTTTTTGACTTTTAGTTTTTTTTTATTTTTCTAATTTTTTTTTAATTATTTAGTTTAAAGAATTTTGTTTAACCGTTAAGTCCTTCAAGCTCATCAATGTTAACAAGAGCTCAAATTCTTCAACGACAAAATTGGTTTCACAAACATTAATTATTGTTTCACGATTTCTTCTTGAGTTTGTAAAATCCCGCGAAAGATATTTTTTTCTCGGTTTTAATCAAAAGATTTGAAAAAATCCTGGAACGTTTATATTGATTCAAATCCACCAACAACAATCCACTTTACTTTTAATTACTGCTTTAAGATCCTTCCAAAATCTGTTTCACTTCAATTCACCCCGGTAAAATGAAACGAAAGATACTTTATTTCGTGTTCTAATTCAGAAGAAACAGAACAATATGCAACAAATGCAAGACAAAGAAAAGGAAAGTTGCATGGTATCATTTCGAAAAACTTCATTCACACCTTCAAGCATCTTTCACACGACACTTAAAAGGGTAAACTCGAATCGAGTCTGGATTCAAACGATGCATTTGCATCACTCTTTGGTCAAGATGTTGAAACTTATATAAGGCAGCAATGTTCCTAAAGCGTGGATTCAATTAGCAAAAGCAACATGACAAAGAAGAATTTTCAGAGATTGGATACATTGTTCTTTTAATAGTACTCGGAGACACAGTTTGCAGATGTTCATCAAGTCACGGTTTTATTTTGGATGATGATATGTTGACATGATACGCAGAACGCAAATTCTACAAGTACAATCAACTTACGATTCCAGTTTCTCGTGAACACTGATCCAACAACTGGATTTCTTAAGAAGTCGAATTTGCTGAAAGGCGCACAGCATAAAACAAGAGTATGAAAGCTGGGTGAATGAAGACAGATTCGACAGCAGAGGTTAGGTTGATACGGGAAAAGCAGTGGATGCTAGTTTGGTTTAACACAGATAGCATTCGGGACAGAATCCAATGCGCAGGATATCAAGCAGCAGATCGGGATGATGTAATGCTGATGATGTAGAAATCAAAACGCCCTATATGATGAAGAGCCAATGGCTGATGGTAAGAAACTACTGTGGAAATCAATTTCTTTGCGTCTGGCAACAGCATACTGAGCAACCTGAAATCAATAATGAAGGATTTGTTGACCAGAATGTGAAATGTCATTGACACATGTCTTTGCCTGCTATAAACTAATCTGATAACCAGACAACAGGACTCTCAAATCAATCTCTTGAACTGAAAAATATTCGTTCTCAAAAAGATCCGTTGCACGCAATTTCAAAAAGATTTTTTAAAAATGAAAGCACATTGTGTTAATCTGGAACTTAAATATCAAAATCAGCTTTTAATAAGAGGGCAACATGGTCAATTTTTGAGAATGTAACAGAAGTAATGAAGCCTAAGGTTTAAACTTGACATAGATGTGATTGAAACTCAATAAACATCGGGTATTGGAACATAAGTGGTAAGTTTAATTAAGGAAATGAGAGTCTTTTGAAAAGAATTTCAAGAAATGTTATGATTCTTTCCAAGACACACGAGAGCTAAGAACTAGAAAATAAATCTTCTTTGATTGCAAATAATGATAAATTCAAAGCTTTACTTCAGAAAAAGGTTTGGCAATGAGCATTAAAAAATTGAAGTTTAAGGAAATTAAACAGGAGATTAGTGTGATTACTAAGTTTTGCAAAGAATCGTCAAGAATCTTAGTGAAACCGGCTTTTACAACCATGTAGAACCAATCAGTTGTTGTCGACAACCGAATGCGTTTTAAGTCTGAACGACCTAGATTTTATAAAGCAATACGGCGGTTGCTGCCCAAGTTGATGTCATTTACGATGTCAAAACCAGTCACTACACTTATTTGCCTAAAGAAGAGAATTGATGTATGCTAAAACCTCAATCACCATGATTTTGCACCTTTGATCATCTAGGTATTGCTCAAATGGACATGGGTCATAATCACTACTTGAGGAAGTAAGAAAAAGACACAAGGAAGCGAGAAGAGTAGGAATTCAGAAACCTTAGTGTGATGCCTTCTGCTGGATCACAAAGCCTCAGCATAATAGTAGCAAACCAAAACTAGGATCACTAACTCGCCTCAAAAAGTCTAGGGAATTGGTTGATTATTTATCACTGTTTATATGATCCTGCATCTAAGAGTAGTTGCGTCACGACAAAGATTGTGCCTCATAGCAGAAGAACTCTAGGAATTCTAGAAGTTTTTCTGACTCCTCAATAAGCATTTTTGTTGTCTCAACATGTCGAAGAAGAAATGCGTCTTTTTTAATGCAAATCCATGATTCTTGTGATAACAAAATTTTCCTGAAATGAGAAGTCAATCACGTGCTATGGTCATCCCATAAGACAACAACGAGAATACAAATCCCGTAGAGGCAACAAAGTTTTGCCAATGAAACCGGAAAGACAGGATCTCAAAAAGGACCACAGGTCTTCAATCCAACAAGACTTTAGTTGTCCATGAGAAAGAATCACTCTCAAATGACTCCTAGATCTGGTCTTAGGTGTGTAAAACGACGGGTAAAAATTTACAAGATGTTGGTCTTAGGTGGGTTCCTTAATGGAAAGGATATTCATATAGCTACAAACCAATGTTGAACAGTGAAACCCCAAAATGGTTCAAAATGAGATATAGATATCTCTAACCAATTGAAAGCGGACAAACTCTTGATGTAAGTGCAGGACTTATAAACTTAGTGCAGGATACATCTTTCAATCCTAAAAGGAAGGATCGAGTTTGGTTGCTGAAAAGTACTGATATCTGAAGTGAAACCTGGGCTTCACGGAATTTACATCTGATGAATAAGTATGACGTCTGTACAATCAGTTCAGGCTCGTTCTTCATCAAAATGACTTCTGTCATAACAGTTCTAGAACTCGGAATTCTACGGAACACAGCAATGGGATACTGTCTCTGTTTCAGAAGATGGTTCAAAAGTTGTTCCTCAGCAGGACAAGACTAGATACATCACGACAAAGAGTTGGAATTACCATTCCACCATCTCTTAACAAAGCTGAGGTCAACATGTACAGATATTTTTGAAAGAGAAAAAAAAATAACAAAAATAAAAAATATAAATTTCAAAAAGAAAATACAAATTCAAAAGAAAAAAAATCAGAAAATGATTTCAAAAAAAAAATATTTTTCTCGACATGTCTCTTTGGAATCGATAACATTTTACGTACCTGAATGTTGATATATCGAACTAGGGCGTGTAAATGACAGTTCGAAGACAGGAGTTTACACTGTTTCAAAACTTGTCAATTTCTAATTTTTCTTAATGGCTTATGTGCAAATATCAGTACGTAACCCGGGACTTCAAATAAAGGTAAAGCTTTATCTATGAAGATATACTTTTTCCTACAACCGAGAAATTCTACGTTTTCGGTCTTGTAGCTTGTTCTTACAAGACATTCAAAGTTTTTAAGCTTAAGAAAAAGGAAAGTGTACGCATAAGTGCGCTTACCCTTAGAGTTGGAAGAGAAGTCTTCTAACATGTTTGTTTTTCAAAATGTTGAACACAATTTTTTCAGGAATTTCATGTCGATTAATAATCTTTCAAAATTGCAGTGTTCTACATCTCCATCTTTCTGTAGGAGGGGAAGTTTTTCGAAAAAACATTTAATGAGTTTGGATACATCAGCTCAGACGCATTAATTATGTATTTCAAACCATTCCCAAAAAGTCTATTAAATAACAACAGATAATAATGTTCAATTTCAATAGAATGATAGTTATAAGATGACTAAGTGTTCAAACCGCAATTTTTATATCAGATTTACAACTTGGTATCAATTTTGTTGGTGTCAAACATATGTAAAATTGAGAGGGGGAGCTAAGATGATCACAGTTCCAATAAATCATGCTAAGTTTAAAACGTTTTTCCCTCGGCATTTTTCAAGAACAAATTTTAAATCACACAGTATTTCAAATCTAAGTGACTTAGGAATTTAAAATAAGGGGAGAAAAGAAATGTTAAATTAAAATGTGATCTAAAGACTCAAAAGTGCTATTCGGAAACGGTTTTATGGTTACGATCTAATTACCCGCTTCAACATCTTATTTTCATGACGATTCTGAAGAACATATGGTGTAAGGTTAGGAATTTTGTCCTATTGATGCCAACCGAAACCTGGAAGGGATCTACCCAAAGGACACTCATGTTTAGGAAATTTGCAGTCCTTACGGTATGATTGGAGATGAATGTGTATAAGGTAAGAAGGACAGAAAGAAAGTAAGATGAAGAAGAAGTTTAAAGAATGCGACTAAGAATGAGCTAACACTGGAACGCAATCAAACAAGGGTGTTTTGCATTGAGTTCTTTGGTAGCATTGAAGGGGTTGAAGAATCAAAAAAGAAAAGGTTATGGATAAAGGGTGGAAAAGAAAGAAGCCTCCACACAACTTAGGCTGAAGAAACCGGGTCAATACATTTTGCTGTCAGAGATAATCACTATGTTGATTGATGAACATTGAGAAGACGACATCATGGACCAGTGATGCAATGCTACAAACCTTTCCCAGCCATTCGGGTTTCTCTCAAAAGAAGAATTTTGTCTCATTTGTGCAGGAGTTACTAACGACTTCTATTGACTTTCTCACTGCGAGTTAGTTGATATTGAATAGGTTAGGCAGTTGCTCCAGCTCCGATTACTAATAACCCAATACGCATAATAATCGAGTATAGGAGCCAGAGATCATCAAAATAATCTCATTTAGGACACTTATCATGACAAACACTTGTTGGAACATCTTTAAGTTCACAAGTGTTAACAAGAGTTCCTCGCATTATCCTTGTGATTATGCCAGACGCATTCAAGAGTGGTAGTGATACTCTTTAGTTATTCACAATGTGAATGGGAAATACTTCCAGTGTCATCAATCAAACAGCAAATGCGGTAGGATGACTTGCGAGATTCTATATGAATCGAACTTGTTGTCAAGACTTGGAAGAAACGATGGTGCTGTATTCAATGTGAAATCAAAACTTGTTTCAAGGAAATGACATTGACGACTTCAATAGGAAGATTTGTAAACTATCTGATTGCACTCTTATCCGTGTTGTTGCTTTTGAGACGTTTCCGGTTAATGAGAACTAAGCAAAGAATGGTAAACTCAATACATCTGTGTTAGAAGATCCTACGCTTTTTGGAAGTGGAAACCCTGTCAAGGAGATTCTTTGAATTACCTGATCACAGGTACTGTTTTATATTTGTAAAACGGTCGCTACGGATCGCAAGACCGGAGGTTAATCTACAAATCTGGACGAATGACAAAACCATTTACGATCGCTACACGATTTTATTGCTAGAATGTTTTATTTCAGGATTACATAAAGATGGAGATGGTGATGCCTCATTCCAGCTGAAGTCGGATTCATTACCACATGCTCATGTTCAATCTACAAAGACATTCTATAATCATCAAGATTCAAGAATCATAATCATGAAAGCTCAAGAATTAAAGACAAAGACTTCCGCACAAACTCTGATTATTAAGATAACTCGCCCTCATGAAAATCAAGCATTCGGGGGAGATTGTTTAGCAAAGCTTGTCAAGATGATGCAAAGTTTGAGCATGTAGGTCAAGATACAAGAGATAGCAAGTGGTGGCAAAAAACGATCAGACAAAAGGATAATTTAATTATTTTTTTTTTTTTATTTTTTTTTTTTAAATTATTTTAGATTTTTAAAAAAGTTTTAAAGATCTCGGACATATAGACAAAGTCAAAAGACAATGACAAAGGCCTTAAAAGATCAAAGATCACAAAGCATGAAGGAACAAGCCTACAACGAATTCAGAGACCAAGACCACAAGATCTTAACGACAAAAGCAATCTCATTGATCTCATGAAGGAGTGTCACAATGAACTCACTTCGGGGGAGATTGTTAGCCTCAAAATATTGAGTCGAACAATGGAAGTTCGTTCATTATATAAGGTCTCGGTCACTTAATTAATTATACGTTGTAATAGGCTACACGGGTAAACGGGCTCTTAAATGTAATCTAACCGGTCACGTGTATCGGGCGAAAGCCCAAGTAATCCCGAGCCCGGCCCGTAGAAATACCAAGGCATGAAAGCCTCTTGGTATTAACTATAAATACCCCTCTCCAAGTATGGAGAGGGGGTTGGTTCTTGTTAATTCTCATTTGTAATTTGGCAAGTTAATCACCCATCTTTTTCTTCTCTCTACCTTTCTCTCTCTAACTTCTCTCTAAACTTCTTCAATATTTTCTCATCTTATTTTCTAGTTTCGGATATGAAGTGAAATAATGATTTATTTGGTTCCTACACTGCTAAATGATAACATTTTGATATCGAGACACCTTATGAGTTTATAATTAGAAAATGGAAATATAACCGCAAAAGTGATAAAAGCAAACTAGCATGATTTACCTAGTTGTCTGCTTTAACCCGATAAATGCGCTGCACACCCTTGTGGTAAAGTAGGCCAATTAAGGAGGAAATTGCATGCCAATTTTCAAGTTAATGAATAGCATGATGGCTAGTCCCTCATCTACATAGTAGAAATTCATACACTCTTTTTAAATCCTAAGTAAATTGCTACTAGTTGGCTTTTAAAAAGAGTAGGAAAGCAAATAAATCACTATTTATTTTCTATTGGTGATGTAACACTTACAATGTTGATAAATCCTATGGGAGCTTTACATTATTACCACTGAAAATACATTTACGTAATGTTGTCTAATTCAGAGGGAGCTACCAACTTTATTACCTTGTTAGTAACCCATATTATTTCTAGTTGGCCTTTAGATAATACATTACTTACCAAATACGAATAACCATGATTTTAAGGATCATTGCATCTTATTTTATAAGATAACATGTTGCTTTTATGATATTGCTTCTTGAAGTGTTAACTATAGAATAGTCATGCACGATGCCTTATTAAACGATATGGTTGTAAATCTACTTGTAATGCTAATATATGTGACACTATCATATTGTTCACACAAATAAGCGTGTGTCATTTTGTTTTGTCTACATACATGATGTTGTGACATGCACAAGTGGGAGAAATCTTAATTGTGTGCAAAGAACAATATAAAACAAAATTATTAATGGTTTCTCTTGATCGCAAGGTAAGAAATATAATAATTCTACTAGGACTTATACACATAAAATGTACGTTGCCCTATTGAGAAAAAATTTCAAGATATAATGTATAGCTACATGATTATGTTTTCTTGTAAAGTCATAAACATGAAATATGAGATTAACTTGAAATTACTAATGAATCCAAGAGTAGGCGTTCAAAATTACTTTGGTTTGTATAATTATGTTTTCTTGTTAGGACATGAGCGTTAAGTCATTGAATTGTTCAAAGGCTTATAACGTATAGTTGACGTGTTTTGTCTTTTTGTAGACATGTATATAGAGTCCCTGAACTATGCAAAGATGTATACATTATAACATGCAATTGGTTTTAAAATACTATGTAATTCAATTCGGTTTGGCACAACTGACAAGTATGTGACCTAAAGAGTATTAAGTGGTTTAAAGAATTATGGTATAGTCTCATAATCCTAATACTCACAGAATACCATATTTTTATAGTATGTCTAGAGTGTTAAATCAAACTCTTATAGAATTGTTTGATCTTTTGACAACTTTACTACTCTACCTCTAATTATATCAATGTTAAAACTTGAGTATGTTGAGAATATACTCAATATGACTCTAACCTAGAAGGTAGTTAAGACACCTTTCAATAAGTTATGAAATTGTTAATAACTTTAGAAGCGTGTTGTTAACAAACTAGAGTCGAGAACTGTCAAGTATTTTGTATGACCCAAATGAGAACAATTCATTATTGCTTAAAATGATTAGTAATTGGAGAATAGTCTCTTCTTACAAGAAGCAAGTGGGAGCTTCCATAGATCTAGAAGAGATATAATAACAAAATGCACAACATTCTAAATGCACCAGCGAATGTCATACTATGGCTAAACATGCAAATGTTGAACTACGGAATGATGTAACTCTCATTCATATATCCGCAAGGATACCTCAAGCATCCGAGTGATATGTTTTTATATCAATGTTGAGGAATATGATTTAGAGAATCATGATGAACCTGCTAACCATAGAGTTGCATTGTCAATTCTTGAAACCGATGAATGACTCAAAACTATGAATGCTAAGATTCAATCCAAGAAAGATAACCATTTTTAGAACTTAATTGATCTTTTATAAATCGGTGAATCTGTGAGGTTAAAATGAGTTCTTAAGAGAGAAGACTCAGATGGAAAAAATTGTACACATATTTAATGCACGCCTTATGATAAGATTTTTACTCATACTCAAGCAATTAAACGCGATTAAATTTTTTTATTCTACGTGCATTAATCATATACAGATGATTAATTGTCATACTTGTTTTCATAAATATGAAATATGACAATGGAATATCAAAACTCTTTTATGAATGATTACCTTTACAAGGACAATGTGTAACCAAAATACTTTATGAATTCAAATAATCTTTAGGAAGTGCACAAAGTGTAAGAATCCAAGTATGGATCAAAACACAACTCTAGGAGCTGGATCTAAAGTATAATTATCAATGGTTTGATTTTAACTAGAACTAAGATAACTTAAGAGTACACCTAAGAGCTAGTGGGAGATATATGTTTGTTTTCTTTAAATCACATATGTTGTATAACATATGAGAAACAACTTTCAATCTAAGCTAGATTTAATCCCTTAGCTTGAAATAAAGTTTCTCTTAAGGAATTTAGAAAATAAAGCATACAACCTTGGAATACGTGTTTATTAAAATAAAGATATGCGGTCAATAAGTCTAACACAACATGACATATCATTGAGCGTGTCTCAATGGATATATCTTACCTGATGAGATTGAACACATAAATGGAAACCTTAAGTCTAATTGTAGGCTTCATTATGTACATCATATTGTGTATGAGGCTAGTTGTAACATTTGCATGAATGCAAGATGATTTGACAACATTGGTATCTAAGTGAAGGTCATTAGATAACTATTAAAAGAAACATTCTAATGGAAGTTGTTTGGATTTAGAAATTCATTTCTGGGCTTATAGTCGTCCCTAGTAATAAAAAACCTAAGGATAAATGTTGCGACAATTATGGCGCGATTATCATAGTCAACGAACTTGGAGTTCATGTGGGAGCCAAACATTACCAAAGAAATATTCATCGTTTACGGATTTTAGATTAGTGTTGTTTGTGTACATTAATGCTTATTTTAATTATGTTAATTTTTAACCCTTGTCATTATAGATCTTATCTTAATTGATGACTCTGCTGACTAGACCTGCTCGACTGAGAGCATAGTTGCATTATACATTAAAAATATAATAATGCTTTATAGTTTAAGAATCAGCTGAGATAACTGTCTCCAATAGGTTTTTACTGATGTCATGCATCTTTTGGAATGTAGTGTGGCAATACTCATATAGTGATACTTGTACTTGAGTGCACACATACAAAATGACAATCATCATATTGTTCAAGAACTTCATTATTTGTGAATTTTGAAGTAAGTATTCTCAAAGTTCTACAAGATCATAACCTAGTTGACTTGCTCATGAAACATATGCCTTGTCAATAAGTGCGATCGTCGTAACTTAAGGCATGAGTCTTCAACTAGGACCATAATTGATGGAGGACCCATTCTGAATGCAAGAAACCACACAAGAACAATGAATAAAGGATTTGATAAACCCTCAAAGGGTGCCCAAACGAGACTTAAAAGAGACACAATCTTTTTTCTATAAACTCATCATAACTTCTTTAAAACCGAAACCTATTACATTTATAGTTTAACAATGTGTTGAAGAGAAAGTCAAGAATCACTTTCAAATAAAGAAACAAATTATGAACATAATTTTTAAAATCTAAACATACCTTTAATGAAAATAACAAAAATAATAACATTAAAAAGATAGTTCGACAATAATAAATTGTCGTTTTTTACCCTTCAATCTCTTCAAAATAATCAAACACTTGACTTCATGTGTTGACCGAAGAACCGTCGGCTAAGCCAAAGGAACTAGATCTCTAACATGCGCTGCATATCGAGCTTTAACTCCTTTGGCTTAGTCGCCGGTTCTTCGGTCAACATGTAAAGTCATGTGTTTGATTAGTTCGAAAAGGTTGAAGGGTAAAAACAACGATTTATAATTATCACGATCTATCATTTTCATATTAGTATTTATGTTGTTTTCATTCAAGATTAATTTAGACTTTTAAGAGTTATTTCATTTCCTTATTCTAAATATAGTCGGGATATTTAGCTTTCTCTTCAAGATTCATACCGACTATAAATCATTGTAATAAGTTTATGTTTTAGAAGAAGTTATCATGATTCTATAGAAATATAAGAATGTTTCTCTTGAAGTCCTGGTTAGGCACCTCTTTGAGGGTTTATCAAATTACTTATTCATTGTTCTTGTGTGATTTCTTGCATTCACAACGGGTCCACCATCATTTGATGTATTTAATATTTAAATAATGAAACTGTAAGCAATTGTATTAAATAATGAATTGGTATATCGGGTATGATCATCTTCATTTATAATACCGTATTCTATATTTGCATGTTTAGTCTATGAATAATTTAATTATTCCAAATTTTCCATTCTCAATCAGCGATACGAGAGTATTGTTGAACTAAGACAGATGTGAGCGATTGGTAATATTCATAATGGATGAATATTAAAGGATGTGTCCGCCAAACTCATATGTTATTAATTGGCTATGACTATTGGATTACCCCAAGCAACGAGCATTCACTTTATGGATCAGCATCAATAAGTGAAACTTGTAAGTGGTTGTATTTTACTCGTCATCAGACTTAAGATGCAAGTAGGTCTTACATGTGTGAATGACATTTATTTATTCTAGTTAAACGATATCCTGAATAAAGTATTTTTTGTTGGGATTTAATAACTAGGTAAACCATTAACTACGAGTATGCAGCGGATGGATCTAGTTTGATATCAAGAATTAACACACATATTAAAATAAGAAACACTAACCTTTGTTTAATGACAAAAATCAATTAAACGAGAATCTTGATCTTGAAAACTTGAGAGATTAAATTATCACCTCTATGGTTGCATACACAACACGTCGAACAAGTATGCAACAATGCTAGTCGTAACTTCACGAGCTCCAAACACCAATAGTGTATGCTTCTTTTACTTGAACCGAAAACCAAACAACCCTTGTATGTAGAACCAAAAATCAGGAAACCCTAATTAGGGTTTTACCGAATTTGGTTGAGGAAGAAAATCAAGAACCGAAAACCCTAATTTGGGTTCTTGTAGTTGTTGAACTATTAAGAACCAAAACACCACCAAAAACCCTTGAAGAGGGTTTGTAAGTTGTCGATCTTGTGGAGATCAAACTGCATCAAAAACCCATTAGGGTTTGTAACTGAAAATCACTAGGTGGAAAAGAGAGTGAAACCGAAAATCCTAATGTGGGATTTTTGGTCGAGTATAGGGAGAGAGGAAAAGCACCGATTGATTGTGAATGTGTGTTGTAAATGAATTAAATTATGAGGCTAGGGATGGGTGTTCATATAGGCACCAAATCCTTAATTATAAAATTGATCCCAAAACCCTTCTAGATCCCTCCTAGGGGCTAACCACAATGGGAGCACCCACAAGGTTCAGGTTTTGTCAATTTTAGTCCCTTTGGTTCATATTTAAATAGTCGTTAAGTTAGTTATAAAATCATAACGGTAACTAACAGTTATTTAAAACTATTACGTGAAGCATATTAAACCTTTAATAATAAGTAAATATATATTAAATGTTTAATAAACGTACTCTTCGTGTCTTAACGTGTGTGCCCCCAATAGGCTCACGAATTTCCGGTCGTATAACATGTGTATCCGGCTCCCACTCTGCAACAACTCCCACTTGGGAGTAGGAGTAGCATACTCTATTTATACCAGCAATGGAAATGTCCAGCAACACTCGTATTGCCATAAACTATAAATACTTGAGATGTTGTTTCAAGAAAAACTCTCAACACAATGGTTATGTATTACTTGCTATCATCATCCCTTTGTTATAGATACCGTTAGACCATGGATATGGATCCTAACTCATTCCATATAGTTTAACTATTTTGTTTCTTGTTATAGAAGTTAATTTAGATATACCAAATATAATTAAGAATCATCTTGAATTACCCTTTGGGCACGACCATATAATTATCTGATTAAATATGGAGAGGCGCCAATGGTATCATAATGCAATTAGACATATGGATGAACAAATTCTTTATTGACTACAAGTGTTGTGGATGCTGCTTCACATCACTTCCAAGAATAGCCTTTATAACTACCTTTTTCAGGATAGCATTTGACTTATAATCAAAAAGTGATATCCACACGTACAGAACTAGCTTGCATCTCAAGTCTAAGGATGACTTATTTAACAATTTTCGATATCTTACTCATGACGAGGATCCAAAAGTAAATATTCGAAGGTTGGGGTGTCTAATATGCATCCCTTGTGAATAACATGTGAGTTTGGTGGGAACAATCCACATATTAAAAATGTATAACCAAACACCCACATTTGTCTTAATTTAACAATATTCACATATTGCTAATTGACAATGGATAATTTTAGAATAATAAAATTATTCAAGGATTAAACATGCAAATATAGAACACAGTAGTATAAATGAAAACGATCATACCAAGTATGTCAATTCATTATTTAAATACAACTGCTTTCAGTTCCATTATCCAAATACTAAAAACATATATGAATATAAAAAAACAAAAAAATTGTTTCTCTCCCTCTCGCGATTTTTTGCGATCCAAAACCCTAATATCCCTAAATTTACAATCAACCTTTATTCTTTTCTAAATCGTTCACAGCTTGATGTCTCTTGTTTAGAAGTCACGCTCTAATTTAAGAGTATCAAATTCGTTACTGATTTACGCCTTGATTAGGGTTTTGTCGTCTTTATTTTTTTCTTAAGGTTTGGCTTTTACGTTTTTTCTGCCTCGGTTGGAACATCGTGATCCCTTAATAACATATCATTAACAACGAATGGTCCAACCTTAATCTTAATCCGTTGGTGATTTTGGTTGTGCAATTACTTGATGCTCGTGGACTAAGGTTTGGTTTTGGTGGTATGGAACGTGGATTTCTAAGCCAAAAAGGTAGTGGGAGGGGGAGAGGCGTTAAGAAGAAGGATCTCAATGGGAATAAGAGGAGTAATACTTCAGGTATTGGTTTGAGTATGGAATAAGATGATACTATAAATGATGATACTCTAGTTGGTGTTGCATCTTCCGGTCAGGAGGGCGTAACACTATCTGTGGTTGACATGACGGTTGTGATTGAAAAGCAAAACTATTTAGATGATACTACTGTTCCGGAATCTTTTCCATCATTATCTACGCCGGTTACTTCTACGGCTGGTAATGCTCCTGGTAAGTCTTCGTATGCTAATATAACTAGTAAACCAAGTAGGAAGAAAGTGAATGTTCATACTTTGTTTACACCCGAGGGTAATGGGATTGATGTGGTTGTTCCTGTGGATTCTATTCGTGCTATTAGTGAACGCTTTGCTAATACAACTTATGGTTTTTTCTTGGGGAAGAAGGTGGCATACCCTGTTCTTGCTAACTATGTTAGGAATACTTGGGGTAAATATGGGCTTGTTCGCTCAATGTTTAGCTCGTCTACTGGATTATTCTCCTTTCAATTCAGCTTCATGGACGGATTAGATTCTATACTTGAGAATGGTCCATGGTTTATCCGGAATAACCCGCTTATCCTAAAGAAATGGCATCCGGATGAGAACCTATTGAAGGAAGATGTAAGTATTGTTCTAGTTTGGGTTAAACTCCATGGTGTACCTGTTACGGCCTTCAGCGAGGATGGCTTGAGTGTCATTGCTACTAAACTGGGTACTCTTCTCATGCTTGACTCTTATACATATGATATGTGCATGCAATCTTGGGGCGGGTCAAGCTATGCGAGAGTTATGATTGAGCTTCGAGCTGATGTAGAGTTGAAAGATAACATTGTCATGGCTATGCTTAAAATTACTAGGGAGGCCTATTACACATGTAATGTTCTTGTTGAGTATGAGTGGAAACCTCCTAGGTGTTTGTCTTGTAATATTTTTGGAAATATTCATGAGGAATGTCCGAAGAATTTAGGTGCTGGTGAGAAGAAGTCTGTGAAGAAGCCTAGTCAAACTTTCTGAGGTGTTTCGGTTGGTCTGAAAATGGGTTTTAAACCTCAAAAAGAATATCGACCTGTTCCCAAAAAGACTACTGCTAGTTCTAGTGGTAATAAAAAGAAAGGTGTGGAACCTACTATTGAGGTTTGTAATCCAAATCCATTTGATGTTCTTAATTCGGTCGATAATGATGTAGAGTTTGGTACCAATGGGAGGAATACTAATTTGGTAAATAATGAGGCTACTTTAAGTAGTCCCTCGATTATGAATCTCAATAATGATGGGGAGTTTATTAGTAATACTCCTATTGGTGAGAAAATCAATAAAATAGAACGAAAAATTGATGAAGGTAAACTTAGGCTGTTGGATAATGACGGGAACCCGCTAGTTCCTACGGATATTGTGGAAAGTGATAGTGAAGTGGAAGTGGTATTTAATGATACTGCTAACCTAAGGATATCAACGAGTGGTAAAGATGGAAGTGATAAAGGCTATGGTACTAATAGCTTGTTGCAACAATTGAGGGATTCTTATCGAATTATATGATGATTACGAACCGTATGATGATCGATATGTACGAGATCATGATTTGACCGACAATTGCAGTCTATTTGTGATGATCTTGATATCACGGTCCGTGGCAGGAAGAAGAAATAAATTTTTTGATGTTTGTTGAGTAAATTGTAATCTTGTCTTAGTAGTATCCTCCTATGGAATAGTTGTGCTTGTTATGTTCGCTTTTTTGCCTATGTAACGGGGACTCACTCACATCCTTTGTATTGAATCACTTTTTTTGGAGTAATACATTTACCGAAGAAACCCTTTACCCAAAAAAATTTAAATCATTATATATTGCATAAAGACTAATTAGTTAAGTTGAAATCTAATGTTTCCAACATCTCAACTCTTTACTTTACAGAAAGCTAAATAGTCATCTGAGTAAACATTCTGAATACTTGTTTCAAATTCACAAATTATGAAGGATTTGAATAATTAGATAAGTGTTATATTGTAGATGTGTATACTATTACAAGTGTCATAATATGGCATTCTCATAATACTTTTTATAGGATATTTGAAGCCAATAACATACCTATTTGAGACAGTCATGTCTACAGTTTCTCAAAATGTAAAGTGTTCTTATTCTTTAATGTGTATTGCAACAATGCTCTTAGCTGAGCATATCTAGTCAGCAGAGTGTACACAAACAACACTATGCCTTATATAATTCATAAATGTTTGTTTTAACAGTCATCTAATTACTCTCAATTAGATATTGTTGTTGTCAACTCATCTTGCACTCATGCAAAAGTAACAATCAGTCTCCATACTCAATTATAAATATATAAATTATATATATTTATATATTATATATATATATATTATATATATATATATATTTATATATATATCTATTTATATGATGAATCCTATAGTTATAACAAAAGGTTTTCATCCATGTATTTATTTATCTCAAAGTGAAATATATTCATTTAAGACTTGCTTCAATGATGTATTGCATTGCTGTGGTTTGGACTTAATCTCCGCATATGTTTATTCAATCAACATTTATTTCCCAAGGTCGTTTGTTTTATTCCCCTACATTTGGCCCAGTGATAGTTTTCATTCTAATCTCAAGGATTAACATCTAGTTTTGATGGAATGATGCTTTCAATATGTTACATAACATATGAATTTTAAGGAAAAAACATAGTGCTCCCACTTGATGTCAAGTGTACTAAGGAGTTATCTTAATTTAATCAAAAATCGTATTGTAATTAAACTTAAGATTTCAGCTCCTAGATGCATGATCTAATCCACATTTGGATTCTATTATCTTGTATACTTTATAAAGATTATTTTAAACTCACAACCTTTTACGATTACACACCGTCCTCGCAAAAAGGTAATCATTGAGAAATGAGTTATGAAACCTAATTGTCATATTTCATATTCATGAAAACATGCATGACAATTAATCATCTTTATATAATTAATGCATGTAGAAAAGAAAATTTAATCATAGTCAATTGCTTGAGTATGATTAAAATACTCTATTCATAAGCAGGAATTAATATGTATACATTCTTGCCTTATGAGCCTTTCTTCAAAGAAAAACCATATCTAACCCTCACATTTTTTTACTTATTTTGGTGAAAGATCGAATCAAGCTCAAAATATGATTGTCTTTTCAGGGGACTACATTTTATCATTCATAAGTTCTAAGACATTTATAGATTTAAGATGTGATAAATCATCTTATTAGTTAGGTAGGTTTCACTATGACCTCTAACTAATATGCCTTAGCATTGATATTTATATATACCACTCCATTGATGTGGCATCTACGGATTTATGGTAATAAGGGTTACTATTATTACTGTTTGGTTCAAAACATTTACATGTTTAACCTTAGTATGACATCAGCAAGTGTATTTAGAAGGCTATGTATTTTGTTCTAAAATATCTTCAAGATCTGTAGATGTTCCCACTTACTTTTGTAAGTAGAGATAATTCTCTAAATATCAAGTATTTAAGCAACAATAAATTATTTTTAATTGGGAAATACAAAACACATTTTACAGTTCTCATCTCTAGCTTTTTAATAATATGCTTTATAAGATATTAAAAATTTTTAGAACTTTAATCAAGACATCATGAGATTCATCCCAATCCATAAATAGAAAATGTCTTGAATACCTTCTAGGTTGGAACTATATTGTGTGTATCTATGACACACGCAAATTTCTAACATTGATAGATTTTTGGAGGTAGAATAATTAAAGTTATCAGAAATCAAACAATATGAATATAGTTTGTTTCAACACATTATACATACCATAATAATGTGGTATTCTATGAGTATTAAAATTGTGAGACTACATCAGAATTCCTTAGATAACATACTTCTCTTTGGATCAAATACTTGTCAATTGGGTCGTGCCAATTTGAATACTTAGTATTTTAAAACTAAGTGCAAGCTATAACGTATATTTCTTTGAATAGTAAAATAATTCTATGTTCATGTGTTTCAAGAAAACATAACATGTCAAGTATACGTTACACGTCTTTGAATAATTCAAGGACATCATGTTTATGTGTTAACAAGAAGACACAACAATTTTCTACTTACTTTATTTATGAGTCATTGATAAATTCAAGGACTTTATATTTATGTCTTAACAAGCAAACATAATTATATTAACTAAAGTAATTATGAACGCAAACTCTTGAGTTCAATAGTAATTTCAAGTTAATTTCATACTTCATAATTATGATTTTATGACCGAACCATAATTATATTGACTAAAACATGTAGTCAATGTGTTGAAGTAGCCTTACAATATATCTTGACTTTTAAATGTAATAGGACAACAAACATCTTGTGTGTTTAAGTCCTAGTAGAATTATTAGCTTTCTTACTTTACGGTCAAGGGAAACTAATAATCATATTGCTATATATTGTTCCTTGCACACACTTAAGATTTCTCCCACTTGTGTACGATACAACATTATTTAATGTAAACAAACAATACGATAAGCGCTCGATTGTATGAACAATATGATGGTGTCATAGATATTTCAAGTAGATTTCGAACCATAACGTTTAATAAGTAATTGTGGATTATTATTCTATAGATAACGTTTCGGAATGCAACATCAGAAAGGCAACGTGTTATCTTATAAAATACAATGCAATCGTCCTTTAAACAATGGTTGTTCATATGCGGAAAGTAATGAATTATTTCAAAGCAAGCTAGAAATAATATGGGTAACTAACAAGGAATTAAAGCTTGTAGCTCCCACTGAATTCGACAACATTACATGAATGTCTTTTCAGTAATAAAACGCAAAGCTCCCACCAGATTTGTTAACATTGTAAGTGTTACATCACCAATAGAAAGCAAATAGCGATTTATTTACTTTTCTACTCTCTTAGAATACCTACAATTAGCAATGTACTTAGGTATTGAACATAGTATATGAAGTTCTACTTATGTAGATGAGAGACTAGCCATCCATGCTTTCATTAACTTGAACTTTTAGCATGTAATTCCTCCTTAATCGATCTGCCTAGCCACAAGGGTGTTTAGCACTATAAAGAATGAGTCCAAGAAAAAAATAACTAGAAGATCTGCTAGTAATTTTCTTTACTCATTGTGGTTTATTGAGAATTCCTCTTATTAACAATTAAAACTCATACATCGTCTTGACAAGTGCAAGATGTTATTATTTTGGTAGCTATAGACAAAATGTCCTTTAGTTACACAAAATATTTTATCTTTCAATTATTTCATAACCGAAAAAGGGTAATGAAAGATTGTAAGTGAGTTTAAATATAATGAGAAAATTTCAATTGTAATCCTATCTTAGTTTTGTCAAGCAAGGAGAAGAGATAGGAGTAAGTCTCACTCTTCTTACCAGGAAAAGAGACTATGCTTGTCTTTTAAGAAAACAAACTTTCGTTTACAAATTATGTTGCAATAACACAATTAATCAGAACATAAAAAGTTTAATTTTAGTACTTTGGATAATTAAATTCTTAAAAGAATTAACTACCCAATTAATTACTAATAAGACTAAGATCCAACTTGACCTCCCACTTATTACCGGAGGTCTGGCCAGCGTGTAAACAAGTAGGGCAAGAGGTAAGCGGCGTGCGTTAATTGCATTAAAATGCAACTCTTAAATTTACAAGACACATGGCTTTAGTAACTCATATAGTAATGTCATGTACATGTTTTGTCTCGTCTTCTGCCTCGGGTCCAAGGTCTGACCAAGTAAGTCCACCAAAAAAGAACTTGCAAAAATTGACATAGATCTGACCTATAGAAAAAATTTGTCATGGGTTGGAAAGGCCTTAAGGTCTGACCAAAGAGGTCAAACCAAATGCATGTGTTCTTAGTTTGGCTGACATAGACTTAAAATTTCACATAGGGGTATACACATAAGTTTATGAAAACATGTGTCAAAATAGTGTACAAAGAAGCATGCAAAACATCTTTGTAACACAAGTTAAGAAAAACAATTTGTTAACTTAGTTTTTAGACGTGCGAATATCGTGGAAAAACATTAAAAATTGACCAAACCTTATATTGTACTTCTGCATGTGTCCGAAGACACAAGTTCTTTCAATAATTGCCTCATATGCCGAAGCATGTAATGACGCGGGAAAAGATTAAAGGTCAATTTAACCCTAGAAGTCCACTAAAGCCATGATCATACAAGAACCCGCAAATATGCGATATGCCTTGCAAGCCATGGTACAGAGCGATTCATCATATGATAAAAGCATAAAAACTTTAAATTTCCAAGAAAACAAGTGTCATAGTTTAATGTCCGTATTTATTTGTCAAAAACAAGTTTTACAAATAACACATAGCAGGTCACTAGGAGTTAACAATTATGTGTATAATTTAACAAACAAATTTTAACCAAGATTTGAGTAAGTTCGTCGTGGGAAGTCACGTTTCTAAGCGCCACATTATAGATAATCACACCCGTATGACACATAAATTCGCAAGAATCTTTTGGTTTAAATAAAACAAATTTCACTTTAAGTATTTGTCCGTTTAGAGTTTCAAAAAGTCTTTTGCATATATTACCTAGTCTCATGGAATATCACATATAAGCAAATAAACAGACAGAAAAAGGGGATGAGGTGAAGACAAACTTTATATAAAAAGCAGTAAATCACATAATGCCCCGAGTTCTCATAAGAGTCTTCCCCAAACGAAGAACCAAAAGACTCTCACTAGGTTTTCTGCTAAAGTACCTAGATCGCCACATCCATCATACAATATGATTGCGTGAGTATGGCCCGAAAAAAAGAAAAAGAATAGAAAAACTAAAACTTAATTAACTTTTAATTTTAGGTCTATTCGTTTTCAATCTTTATTAACTAGTACTCCCTCTGTCCCAATTTATTTGTCGACCCAAAAAGTCAAACAGGGACAAGTAAATTGGGACGGAGGGAGTAATAATTATCAAGATTCTAGGTTTTATTTATTCTTTATGGCAAGAATTGCATATTATTGCCATAATTTTCAATCAAAACAATAAATAAAAGTTTTCTCATGTGGATCTAGCGTGTTTTATAAGTGTGTAACCCATAACACCAAACGAGGTTGACTCGTGATGCCACTGTTTAATAATTAGGTAAACCATTAACTACGAGTACGCAACGGATGGATCTAGTTTGATATAAAAAATTAACACACATATTAAAATAAGAAACACTACCTTTGTTTAATGACAAAAATCAATTAAACGAGAATCTTGATCTTGAAAACTTGAGTAATTAAATTATCACCTCTATGGTTGCATACACAACACGTCGAACAAGTACGCAACAACGCTAGTCGTGACTTCACGAGCTCCAAACATCAATAATATATGCTTCTTTTACTTGAATCGAAAACCAAACAACCCTTGTATGTAGAATCGAAAATCAGTAAACCCTAATTAGGGTTTTACCGAATTCGGTTGAAGGAGAAAATCAAGAATCGAAAACCATAATTTGGGTTCTTGTAGTTGTCGAACTAGGGAGAACCAAAACACCACCAAAAACCCTTGAAGAGGGTTTGTAAGTTGTCGATCTTGTGGAGATCAAACTGCACCGAAAACCCATTAGGGTTTGTAACCGAAAATCACTAGGTGGAAAAGAGAGTGAAACCGAAAATCCTAATGTGGGATTTTTGGTCGAGTATAGGGAGAGAGGAAAAGCACCGATTGATTGTGAATGTGTGTTGTGAATGAATTAAATTATGAGGCCAGGGGTGGGTGTTTATATAGGAACCAAACCCTAGATCTAGATAAACTAGAAAACCTCTAATTCTCTCCTTATCACAATATCTTTTTTCCTTAATTATAAAATTGATCCCAAAACCCTTCTAGATCCCTCTTAGAGGCCGACCAGTGGAAGCACCCACAAGGTTAAGGTTTTGTCAATTTTAGTCCTTTCAGTTCATATTTAAATAGTCGTTAAGTTAGTTATAAAATCACAACGGTAACTAACGGTTATTTAAAACTATTACGTGAAACATATTAAACCTTTAATGATAAGTAAATACATATTAAATGTTTAATAAATGTACTCTTCGTGTCTTAACGTGTGTACCCCCAATAGGCTCACGTATTTCCGGTCGTATAACATGCGTATCCGGCTCCCACTCACCAACAGTTTTTAAACGCTATTTTCAGATGTGTTGTGAATCACATGAATGTCACGTGCAGTTACAATATTATTTGCTCCTCTACTTGTTTTTGGAGCTAAACATCCGAGCTTAACATGGTCGCCCTTCTCAGATAACTTGAACATGAAAAACCTAAACCGTTTATCGTTTACATTCATTTTTAAGAATACAATTTCAACTTTGCAAACCCAGTGAGTCAATTTTAATTTTTAAGTAACAAAAGAAATGTGAAACCAAAAAGAGCTTTTTTAAACTTTTTATAGTGGTAGAGATTCACCTAACAAATCGGAAAGCACAAACAAACGAGTAAAGTGGGCCCCACAGCAATGGTCAAACCAAGTCAGCGTCCACAACCGTTGAGTAGAAGTGTCTCTTGTTCCACTTTCAGCCGTCCTTCCAATCCCTTTAAATTACAAAAATAAAATAAATCATTTCCCCAAAATTCATAATAAAAATCAAACCAATTCATTTTAACCTAAATTCACAACAAATGGTAAGCACTTCATTTTACTAGCTCAATTGAATCATTGAGTTAGTTGGTTGCTTATTCGAATTGATTGAAATTGATGTGATTTTTTTTTTTTTTTCTAGTTTTGTGCTGGTTAGCTTGATTTGAATGATGAGCTGTAACTTAAGCTTGTTAGATTGAATTTGATATAATGTTGTTATGCATGTGTTTTTTTTATCTGAATTTTGTATTAAATTTGATGTGTGATATTTTTTAATTACTGTTTATATAGTTATCATTTAAGCTTCTGTAATTTTTGTTTGATCTGAATGTTGAAGTGTATTTGAAGCTTGATAGGTGTAATTCATTTAGTTAGTTGGAGATTGAGATTAAAATTGAGCTGAATTTGATAGAATGTTGTTATGCATGTGTGTTCAATCTGAATTTTGTATCATTTGATTCTTTTAAA
The DNA here is from genome assembly GCA_026074375.1 of Tanacetum coccineum. NCBI lineage: Eukaryota > Viridiplantae > Streptophyta > Magnoliopsida > Asterales > Asteraceae > Tanacetum > Tanacetum coccineum. The sequence goes on from BQNB010012453.1 coordinate 53,344, forward strand.
GGATAACGATCTGATCTAACGTCACTGTTATTAGTTTGTTGTGTTTATCGTTACGCCACTTACAGGTAAAGTTCATGTATGCTCAAATGATTGTTCATTCGATTGTATCGAACTTTACAAGTAAGTATACATAAAATATGATAAATTAAAAGTTTATACATTCTTAAAAAAATGTTTGATATAGACTAAAGGAATAAGTGTGTCACTGATTTTATTTATTTAGTTATAATTGAGTCAGCTGATTGCTTAATAAAATTGATTGAATTGATGTAATTTTTATTTGTGCCGAATTTGATAACGACGTGTTTAATCTGAGCTGATTATTTGAGCTGGTTAATGAGTAAAATTTAGGTGAGTTTTTTTTAGCAAAAGCAATTAATTAGTTATTGTCAATTGTGCAACCAATTTATGTTTGAATAAATTTTTAAGTTTTTACAAGAAAGAAAACGAGGATGAAGAGATAGCAATTGCAAAATCAGTTATTATAATATTAGGTGAATTAAAGAGTATGTTTTAATCTGTTTGCAAAACTGTTCAGATGATAGGGGGTGTTTGTCTTAGCTTATGAGGTTATGTACTTTTTGGAAAAGCTTATAAGCCCACCTTTTTTCGGCTTATGAGCTTATCAAGTTGAGCTTATGCCTTATTTATAAGCTCATAAGCCAGCTAAATAAGCTCAGACAAACTCCCCCTTAGTTTTTATCTTTATATTGTTCAAATTCGTTATAATTTGAAAATCACTTAATCATTTAATTTTAAAATGTGTAACTTTATTTTCTACTTTTAAAATTCAGTGTGTTGCATTTAATGTAGGTAGAGGGAGGGTGTTATAACTTATAAAGTTATATACCTAACGCACAGTTTATACTTCAAAAAAGTTATATACCTAACGCACAGTTTTGCATAACAGCCTCACTACCCGAAAAAAAGACTACATTCCCTCTGCAAATGAAGCTTAAACGAGTTTGATTAACTATAAAAAGTATGACGAGATCAGTAACGATGCCGTCCGTTCTTATGCTTGTTGTCTTACTTCTACTTATGGTAGATAGATTAGAAGGTGTTCCGAGAGACCAGTTAATACAATTATCATGTAATAATCAGACTATAGGCAATCAAACAGTGTTTTCTCAAAACTTCATCCAAACAACCGAAAAGATTGGTGCCCAAGTGCAATCGTCGCTTTTCGGATCAGGGAGTACAGGCATACCACCCGATAAAATTTTTGGACTTCTTCAATGCTTTGGTGATCTTTCTACCAGTGATTGTATTATATGCTATGACGCTGCACATTTTGCTATATCACGGTGTTTTCCGCACACTGGTGCTATTCTTTATCAAGATGGTTGTTTTATGCGGTTTCAGAATTATAGTTTTTATGATGAGTATAGTGGACCTAGTGATACTAGGATTTGCGGGAATACTACAACGAAGGGTAGTGTGTTTGAAAGTTCGGCAAGGCAGGCTGTGTCGAATGCTGTGAGGGACGCATTGGTAAATGTCGACTATTTTGCCAGAGAAGAAGTGTTGTCGACTCGGGGTGTGAATGAGTCGGTTTATGTGTTGGCGAATTGTTGGAAGACGTTGAATGTGAGTAGTTGTAGGAGTTGTTTAGAGGATGCGTCTGCGTCAATATTGCAATGCTTGCCTTGGTCTGAAGGGCGTGTGTTGAATACGGGATGTTTCATGAGGTATTCTGATACAAATTTTTTCAACGCTGTGCCAGTCAGAAGCACAAGCAGCAACCAAGGTAAAAATGAGTTGTATTTCACGAATCAATGATTAGAGGAACTTGCTAACATAGTGCAACTTATTAAGTTCCACTAGTGGGTGATTTTCCAAAAAATAAATATGCAAGGATTGTTGAAACGCTCTTATGCAATCTAGGATGGTGGAAATGCTAATTTATATATGTTATATGAACAAGTAGTATAGATCGTTTGGGATCCACCATGCGATGAATATTTTTTTCTTTTCAGGGAGGATGATAGCTGTTATTGCAGCCGTTGTTAGTGCCACGGTGATTCTTATAGTTGCTGTATTGGTTCTTTTGTATATACGGAGACGAAGATGGCTACAAAAGAAGAGAGCAGGTACATATAATTTGGAAACAATTCTGAGATATCAAATGCAAAAACATGCATTATTTGCTACATCATGGATGAAGTTATTGTCAATTGTACTATTGATACTGATAAATGTTTTCAGGCTCAAATGATGCTAAGAAAATGGCAAAGATTCTTACCGATAGTAGTTTAAACTTTAAATACTCAACTATTGAGAAAGCAACCGGCTCTTGGGACGAAACCAATAAGCTCGGGGAAGGAGGGTTTGGGACTGTCTACAAGGTAGGGCCTTATGGCACATTGTATATCAACTTAGAACATAAAAATGGCAGTTCGTATATCACCGTCAGCTATTAAGTGCTAATTGTAGAACACTTTCCGAAAACATTTCAGGGAGTTCTACCAGATGGAAGAGAGATTGCTGTGAAGAGGCTTTTTATTAACAACAAGTTTAGAGCAGCCGATTTCTATAACGAAGTTAATATGATTAGTAGTGTTGAACACAAAAACCTGGTCAGACTGTTAGGATGCAACTGTTCAGGGCCAGAAAGTTTTCTCGTATATGAGTTTCTACCCAACATGAGCCTCGATCGCTTCATTTTTGGTAAATAGTAAAATCTAGAATACTCATGAAAACCTTATATAAGTTTCAACATGAATTTTAGTACTCATGACATTGATGGAATTGCGCTTATATCCTTTTGCAGATGCAATGAAAGGTAAGGAGCTAAACTGGGAGAAGAGATTTGAGATTATTATTGGCACAACTGAAGGCCTGGTCTATCTTCATGAAAATACCAAGAATAGGATCATTCACAGGGATATTAAAGCTCCTAATATCTTGCTAGACTCGAGGCTTCGTGCTAAGATTGCTGATTTTGGTTTGGCCAGATCTTTTCAAGAAGATATGACTCACATAAGCACTGCTATCGCAGGGACGCTGTAAGCACCCTTCAATCTTCATCCTCGAATATGCATGAAAGTAGCCTGCATCCTCCCTTATTCCCGAATTGCATGATTAATAATGGTGGCAAATTAGACCCAGTTACATATAAATGATTTAATCTGGGTTATGCCTGTTACAGGTCAAAGTTGGCCTACTAAGAATGTTAGCTAAAATAGACCTGATTGAACAAGTTAAATGTCACCTAAAGTGCATTTATTTCAAAAATTTGATTATTGTTGTAGCAATATAGTTTAATCATATCTATAACATTAACCAAATATCAAAATGACCCATTTTGATCCGTTACTGGAGCCACCTGATTTGCCACCTCTAGTGATTAAGAAACTAAAAATCAACATCTCTAAATTCCAGAACAAATGATTGATACAACTTACCCTTGTAATTTTACCAGTGGATATATGGCGCCAGAGTATTTAGCCCTTGGGCAGTTAACTGAAAAGGCAGATGTGTACAGCTACGGTGTGCTGTTGCTGGAAGTAGTTAGTGGTGCGCAAAACAACAAAAGCAAAAACTCAGAATACTCGGACAGCCTAGTAGCAATTGTAAGTATTTCAAAACCACAATTGATTTTTTGGAGTTTAAATGGCCCTGTTAGGGTTGCGCTCGAACCGTCAAAGCAATTAGTTTTTGTTAGAAAAAGTACTAATATTGCGAATAGACATTTCCACAATAACAAAGAAAAAATTTCCAAAAAGAAAACTGAAATATACCACTGTACATTTGTCATAGTAGATCTTTGTTTACCTAAAATTGTTACTTTTGCAATTTAGCTGTGAGAATCTCATTATAAGGTTATATCCCTTTTACACAATATGAGTCATGTGAATTGTGTTAAATTTTGCTTATTAATTAGCATAGGCATGTTAAACAAGGTTGACACGCCATGTAATGCAATCATGTTTGTAGAAGCATTTTTGAGTTAGAATATCGTTAAGAGTAGTCAAATACTTCCAATCATGCTTTTGGTGATTGAATCAAATGCTAATGTGTACTTCTTCTCTTCTTAATCTTGATGACAGAACGTTCATGCAAAAATTTTGTTTGATGAAAAATGTAGAAACCAGCCACCCTTCACCACATAAGAGGCATAATTATACACCAAGTAACGACAGGGCCATATAATAGTTAACTGTAAGCAGTGGGCCAAAAATGTAATATATAGCTTGGTATACAGAAAATAGTGGCGGCTTCTAAACTAAGTTAATGACCGATCTTTTGTTGCAAGATAATAAACAAAAAGTTCTTCTGGTTATATGTCTTCCAACTTTTAGCATTCCATTTGATAAATGATTAAATTCTTAATGAAACAGGCATGGAAGCATTTCCAGCTAGGTACAGTGGAAGAAATACTTGATCCGAATCTAATGTTCCACACATATCCAAAACGAAATTTCAAAAAAGAGGCTATAAAGGTGGTACATGTAGGGCTCTTGTGCACTCAAGAAGATCCATCTTTAAGACCATCAATATCAACGGCACTAAGAATGCTAGTAAAAGATGATGAGCCCTTACCGCCCCCCTCTAATCCCCCATTTGTCGATGACATTGAAATCAGTGAGTTAGAGGCGAAAATACAACGTTACCATGACGATGATGATACACATTCTGTTGCTACTGTTTCCCATAGTCAATTCTCACCGAGGTAACACACTCTCTCACTCTCGCTTATAAGCTAAGAGTTAAAGAAATTTCCCATTGATTGAACCATCGTATCCGCCATTTGTTGAAAAATTAAGGAAAAGAGAAGAGGGTGAGAGTAGCGAGTCAAAGGTAAATATTGTATGGGAAAAAGAACATGTGTACAAAGATGATAAAAATGAGATACAGGAAATGGGATCAGAATCTGAATGATGTACAAGTGATAAAGAGGTCCATCAACTAGAATGGTGTGAATTTTTTTGAGTAAAGAAGTTTGTATACAAATTTTGATCCTTGTAAATTTATGGACTCTGCCTTTATATATAAAAGCTATCAAATTCATTTCCTCCATCGGTTTGAAGTTTGTCTTGGACATAGAATCATGTTTCAGGGTTCAGAAATGAGTTTCAATTTGACATGTGATGTTTGTCTCATTGTTCTGGTCTTTCATTGTTTACGTGTGTTGCACACAAGGGTCATTATTTAGCATGTTATATCGTGGTGGTTGTAAGCTAGTAGTTACAATAACTGACCGGTATGACAAATTCACATATCCAAGTATGAAAGTACATACCAAGTTACCAACTACAACATTGAATTAGTGTAGTTTTTCCAATTATTCAAGTATGCCATTAACTTACCAAGTTACTTATAAGTTTTAGCTATTAGCTCATTTGCTTTGTATTCTCGGTATTTATATTGTATTCTCAGACTATTCATAATGGAAAAACAATTTGTAACAGAGCCAACCAAAGACAACAAGAAAGCATTATAGTCGATTGAAATAATTATCAAAGTGTCATGTTCTATAGTTTTATCGACTTATATGATCTTTTTGTATAATCGTTTATTCTAAAAGAATGAAATATTGAAATGGTATAAAATTTAGGTGTGTTCGGCGGCTTTTGAGAATATTTTTGAGCAATTAGCATTTAACATTATTATTACAAAGCTCACTTGGAAGAAAGCAGTTATCATTTATAAAATTATAAAAACGCTAATTTTCAATGCTCTTTGAATAAGCATTTAACATTTAGCATTTAGCATTACGTCATTTTACACATTAAAATTATAGTTACAGTTATTCTACCAAACACTTTTATAAATCAAACTACTAATGCTAACTGCTTACTGCTAACTGCTACCGCTAGTTTCTAACAAACACAAGTGTCATTTTCCATGGATGGAAATTTGAATGAAATATTTAGAGTGCCTATCGAAAGAAAACATTCTTGTATTTCATAAAATGTTTTGTATAAAATAATATACTAGAAATTTCGTTCAAATCAATTGTTTTCATCAAGTGTATTCACAAAATAAAAATTTGTATTTTCTAGCTTATCAATAGAAACTACAAAACACATTTTTTTGCATCTAATGATTCATATTTTTTTTATGTTTTCTTTGTTTCGCTTGTAACCTAAACCTCCTCTCTTTTTTCTGCAATATAGAAAATAATTTGATTTAAACGTATTTTTTAATGTTTTATGGAGAATTAAATCATCTCTTTTTTTTACAAAACTTATACGACCCCTTATCCTAAGTATTTTATATTATTATTAATTAAGCTATGTTCCTTTTATTGTATTTCTTAGTGAAAAAGATAGGGTATTAAGGTAACTCTAAAATATCGTTTATTATAAACATGACATTAGGATTGTAGTTCTTATTATGTGGAATGAATATGGATTAAGTCCACATAATAGCAAGATACTTTTCAAAATGTACAAATATCATACTTGAACTTAAAAAAAAATACTAATATCGTATACGTACTTTCAAAATTCGTCTCGATATCATAACTTAGTACTATCAAAAATACGAATATAGTATACTGAATGGATAATTGAAGTGTGCGAATGTCTCCAAGTACTAACGCTTCTTCATTCCATATCTTTTGGTGTCACACAAACAGTATTTTCCTTAATGTGACGTTGCATTTAGTTTTCATCTAAGTTTCTTAAAAAAAGGGTTTAGTGACCATTACACCTATTTTGATATTGGCCGGGTTTGATGGTTTGTTAAACGGTGATGTGGTGATCACGTGAAAGTGGTAGGTTTAGTGATCATTACACTATATCAATCTATCTTCTAAGTTTTGCTATATCAAATTTCCGGGATCTATGAATACCGAACATATTTTTACATATATTCATGTCAGTTTGAACTTTAATATTGATATATTTCTTGCAATTATAAAGTTTTTTTAGTTTTTGTTGTTGTCACAGTCACGGTGGTACACAGTCATGGTGGTAATGCTAGCGGGAAAAGTGTATTCGAAAGAAGACATCTTGAGATTTATGGTGATCATGAGCCAGGCTTTCCAGCCAGCACCTACACTATGTTGCAAAAAAATATGACAAAAGAAACGTTGTGTTTGTAGCTACGTTAAATAAGAGATTCGAGCAACTAAACTATTTAGTTATCGTGAAATCATCTTTGAGGTATGATATCGAGACGAATTTTGAAAGTACGTACACGATATTTGTATTTTTTAAAGTTCACGTATGATATTTGTACATTTTAAAAAGTATCTTGCTATTATATGGACTTAACCCACTGAATGGTCGGTTTATCTCATAATTATAAACCATCGGGCGGTGGTTTATCCCATTAACATAAACCACGTATCTTGTTTATTTACTTCATTTTATTCTATTTATTGATCTGATTCGTATCAATTGGTATCAGAGCCGTTCTATTCTAGGGTTTCAAAAACCAAAAAGTTACTATTCAATGGAACACTATTAATTCAAATCATTGTTTCATCATTTATGAATTAAAGTTATCCGAAACACTATTCACCCAACAGAAAACACTTAGTTACCGTCAAGGTGTAAATAACGTGAGGAGTGGCTTGACGGTATGAGCTAAGCCTCACGCCTTAAGAGCCATGGCGAGTCATGACGTTTTTTAAGTCGTGATTTAAAGCGGCACAAAATATGAAAATATTTATAAGTTTATATATTTATATCATATTTCAAATATATTGAGTTTGCAAAAAGTGTCATACATAAGGAATAAAGTCAACAAACTATCTTTGCATGTAATCTTTTTCATTTCTATAAAAACAACAATTTTTATCTTTGCATGTAATCTTTTTCAAAAAAGCCTCTACGCATCACGACTTATCACATCTTATCACGTTTTTCCACTTCTCATCTCATGTCATGCCTTAAGCCTACGTCTTGGTCTATTGCGTAACGTGAAGCCGTGAAGGTCGTCTATTGCGTAGCGTGGAGGTCACGTCTCACGCCTTTGCGATGCCATGACGTGCCTTTTAGAACTGGTTACTGTTCATAAAACAAGTAAAATCTTATTATGACTCCGGGTATCAATGACACACATATGGAGGGCTATAATGGAAGAGCACCAAATAATTATGCATGCTTACAAAAGGTCTATAAGGAGACAATGATATCTAAACTAAGGATGACAATTGTGAAACAAAGCATGGGGATGGTCATATAGATATATGGAGATCAAAGAAAAACTTGCTGAGAGACGAGAATTAAGGAAGCTGAGATTAGGGAATTACGGTAACGAAAATAACATCATGACAAAAATTCAGTTTGTGGATGATTCAACAAATCCCATGATAAATGGAAAAAGTAGTGGAGATGGTGGTAATTTGAAGGAGCTTATGGTTACGTCAGTCGTAGAGAAAACCGATTTTACAGAGCCAATTTTGGCAGCGAAAGAAGATTTAGGGCATAAGTTAACCGATGACTTGGATGAGCCTCTTTTTTTTGAACGGCTAAAAAATATATAAATAGAAAAAAGCAACTAGCAAGGCGCTAGAAGCCAAAGAGTACAAACAAATCTAGAAATAAACAAACAACACATCTTAGATTCCTCCTGAGGCTTTAACTGCGAGGACTGCAAAAAGGATGAAAAACTCTTGCCAATTACAAAGAACCACGACAAGAGAAAAATCCCTGTTCATGGAGGTCGAGCCACTGGTTTTCACTCCGGAGTGTTTTTGATACAACCCCAAACAAGCCCCGAGAAAAAGATACAAGAAAAGGAAGGCATGAAAATAAAAGAACCAAGCCTCAAGCAAAACCCGAAACTCCCAACAACGAAGAACAAAACGCATCAACGAATGCCTACTATTTTTAAGTATTGTATTTATATATTATAAACATATATAAATATATGTATCGTTTCGAATACGAAGATGTTAATTCGTTTCTTTTCAATCCTTGAATTCCCACTTATTTCTGGCTGAATTCTCTTGGACCGTTTGGTCACTTGTCTCGTTTTAGTTATTGGATATGTTTAGAGTATTCGGTGTCGATGTCACACTTAGCCAAAGTGCATTGAGTTGTTTTACTTAAATACCACACAACCATAATACCAAAACGTTTGTAACGAGAATAAAGGTTTGTAATGGGAATAAGAATTTTGTAATGAGAATAAAGGTTTTTGTAAAAAAGAATGAGGATTCTGTGTGAGTAAAGACGAACGCTTGTACAATAAGACAATTTTGTGCAAATGTTAATAAGGTGTAATTAATGTTAGGTCATGGTCGGGTACCGTTGTGCGTTGTAGAGATTATTTGGTGCATTGAGTAGAGATTATTTGGTGCGTTGAGTAGAGATTGTTTGGTTTGTTGTGTAGAGATTATATGTGCGGTTATTATCATCTATTTGTAACAATCCGTATTTTCATGTCATTTTACGACTCAATATTTCCCATTATTTATGTTTAGAGTTTTACGTGTTTGCTTTTAAATTTCTATCGTTTAGTTAAATCGCGTAACTAAATATCAACAATCAACGTAAGCGGGCACCAAATAAATTAAAGTTTACGTCAAGCAAACATTATATTATTTTTACGAAAGTAATAATATGTAACAACCCGAGTTTTTCAACGCATATGACGATCGCGAATCCGACGTCATAATTATTATTTTACGAGTTTTCGCAAGCAAACGTCGACCTTTAAATTTTTATTTGTCGTAAGTAATTATTTTCGTATTTTATTGCGAACGGAAATTTAAAATTTTTATTTTGGTTGTTTCGCGAGTCAACGTTTGACCGCGTGTTCGTTAAACGTTTTAAGCAAGGTAAAAAATTTTGACGCATCTCGTTATTAATTTTAAGATCGTAAATTTATTATTTTTACGAACGTCGTCCTTTGTTCCTTGTCTTGAGTCGGACTCGCGTTTTAAAATGTACACATTTTATTAAATGTTTAAACCAAGAAAAATGTAACGGAAAATAAAATGGTCTCGGAAGTGTAAACCCGAGCCATGGTTATCGGTGTCTATTTAAGTGGAAGTTATGTGTGTCAAAAATTTAAAGAAGAAAAGAAGGGAGGACTAGTATTGCCAATTGACCAAAGTGTTTTTATATATAAAGACACACATACACACACTTATACCATTTTACAAAAATAAAAACTTACTCCCTCTCCCTTTTGAAACACCACCGCCGGCCACCACTCTAGCATCATCACCGCCACTTAAATTTCGAAATACATTATAATCAACCTACCAAATATTAATCCTCTCATTAAGGCCTACGTTTCCATGTAATAAAATCCCACATGCATTGAGTTTTGAAGAAGTTGGGTTTCGGGTAGGATTGAAAAGATTCGGCTAAAAAGGGTTGTGTAAAATAACTAGATAATTATTATTAGAAGCTCGGTTTAATTGGAAAATTTCTAGTTGTTGGGTTCGGTTCGAGTCTCGGCTAAGACAAAGGAGGCGATTTCATTTATTGATTTTGCTTATTATAGCATTGTGAGCATTCTTCTATATTTTGTTTCGTTTGTTTCGTTCATTTGACTTGATTTTTGCATGTGATGAAATCCGAGCGAAACTTGCGGCGATTAGATTAGTTATGATATGGGTTGATTGAGCGATGTAAATATCATGTATAAGATATATTAGATATGTTGTAAGATGATTTTTGGTCGAAAAATAGTTTTTGGCATGTTTTGTAAATGTTAAATTCGTGCAGCATCTATGGCACGCAAAACGAGGTTCGAAAAATCATCAAAATTGATTTTTGATTTTCAAATATGATAGAGTTCGTCCTAATGTACGTTTCGGTAATTCGAATGTCCCATAACTCCTTATAACGAAGAAGTTGCGGTAAAAACAAGATTTGAAAACATGAAAATGTTTCCAACAGCTATGGTAATTTATTAGTTGCTATCAGGATTTTAAACGCTCGTTTTGAGCGCTTTCAGGTCCGTTTCGGCCTTCCGACAAAACACGAATGTTGCTCGGAATGATGTTTTACTTTGCCGCGAGGCTCGCCAGTTTTAATATTGAGTAATAACGGGTCAAAACCGATGGTCAAACTGCTGCGTTTTTATTGAAAATACAAGTTACAGCAGAATTGAAAAAGGGCATTTAGGTCATTTTCTGTCGAGATTCAGTTCTCGGTTAACTAAAAAGTTGTTCAGAATATCGTTTCGCATAAAATTTCTTCTTTGTCTGAATCGTGAAAACGTGATATAACGGGTCGTTTGAAGCGGGCCAGACTTAATTAATAAATATGTATAAAAGGTCAAAGTCAAACGAAGTCTAGCATTGACTTTTGAAAGTCAACGGGTTAATGCTAAACTTACCGAGTATAATAAAAGTAAGTAAACGATATCATTACTAAGAGTAAGACATTTTAAACTTAACGATGGATTCAAACGAGGTAGGTTCTAAAAATAGAAACTTTCGTAATAATCGAAAAATAATATCGATATGGGTAATTGATAATCACATTGAATGTTGAGAGTTCGACGAGATGACTATATAATATTATAAAAATAAATAAAAGGCGATACTTACTAAAAATGGTAGTTTTCCAAAAATAGTAACTTTCTAAAAATAGAAAGTTTCCTAAAATAGAAAGTTTTCGACTAAGCAATGTATAATGTAAATAAAAAGGAACGATCGTAACCTAATATGGGAGTTTATTGAAGGACAACTGTTTAACTTTTTCCAAGGTTGAGAAATTATAATCTTTTGTAAATAAACTTTTGTAAACAATGTACGGTATGATCTTGTATCTTGTGCAATGTGAATCATTGTGTCGCATTCCCGTGTTTCCGCCGCTGACAGGGTGTGACACCAAGCTCTGGCGTAAGGATGAGTAACGGGATATTCCAATAGTCAAGTACGAGTAAAATGTAGTGGAGAGTGAGATTAATGTCTTTGTAAGTGTGTAACTAAAAGGTATTTATACACGTTCGAGGAACAGTGTCGGGACACTGTTCTTGCATTGTGCTTGTACTGCAGAGCATGGAGTTCTGAGCTATACCTAGTACTTTTGCTAGGTGTCAAACAAAATCTTTAGGATACAATTCCGTGAATTTAGGAGAACGAGTAGCCTGTGTGTTGTTCCGACATATCTTCTAGAAGCCTTACCGGAGAACCTTTCGGAAATGTCCTTCGGTGATCCTTTCGGGTACATTCGTCATCATGTCCCCCTAGTATCATGTGATCAACTTTTAGGTGATTTCATGATACTGAATTTATTTCGACGCTTCGTATGTATGTACGCCCCTTATAGCCTTTGGGGATGTTCATAGGTATACGTCACTTTTTATCAGATGTGGTCTCTCAGGGAGAGTGAGGTTTTTGCCTTGATATTCATGATAGTGCCACGTGTGGCCAGGTGTCATTTTTATACGACTGAGATTTTGCCACGTCAGCACTGGTCACATCATGACTCTTCAGTTACCCTTTTACTCACCTATAAATACCTCACTCGCCTTTTTACAGTTTCACATTTTTACTAAAATTCTCTCTCTAGGCCTTTCCTCTGGATTCTTCTTCCTTCAGGTGTGTTTCGTCCTTCTATCGTTTATTCTTTTGACCTTCCCTTTTCTCTTGCACCACATGTCTTTCGGATCTCAAACTGTTGGTGACACTGTCGTTCCGAAGTTTGACATGCACGTTTATACTTTCGTCCTGACTTCCGATGAGGTTAAAAACCTTGTTGCAGAATACGCCATTCCTTTAGATCTTCGTCCTTGTGTTCCTCCCTCCGGTCTGACTATGAACAGGCTACCGGTTAATAAGATAGGTATATATGATCAGTATCTAGAGCTGTCGGGTGTTAGGGTTCCTTTTTCTACCTTTCTCCTTGGCGTTATTAAACACTTCCGCGTACATATCTCCCAATTAGTTCTATTAGGCTTGAACCGGTTACCCATGTTTGAGATATACTGTCGTAGCTTAGAAATAAATCCCTCCGTCAACCTATTTCGTGCCTTCTATAAACTCAATAAGCAGGGTCATTCGTTCTCCTCTGAACGTCATTCGGGGAAATAAGGTCACGACAAGATTTTCAATGAGTTTTGCACGAGTCTAAAGCACTGGGAGGACCGGGTTTTCCTTATTGACCGTCGTGCTATTCCGGATGCTATGTCGTGGAGGCATTAAAATTCTAGTGTGGCCGATCCTCCTCCTACTGGCGTCCGGGCCGAGGATATTCGCCGATTGTGTAAAAACATAATTGACCTTCGTCCTGTTCATCTGGCCATGTTATATGAGATTGGTCTTACGACCATATGGAAGCATGTGGGGCACCATCCGATTTTTAAAGATGGTGAAGGGACTGGTAACATTATTGTACTACCATTATTCGTATATATTACTCGACCATTATGTTTCCTTCTCACTTGTTTTGTTCTTTCTTTTGCAGTTGCTACCAGCATGTCTCAATTCCTCAAGTTCCTGATGTCCGAAGGTGTATGCGTTGGTAAGGGAGCCGCCCTTGCGGCTAATGAAGTTATTCCTCAGCACACTACCCAACCTTTGCCTTTCGGTTCCCATATCCTCGAGAAATCTGACCGTCAGAAGGTTGTTGAGTATGAAAACGAGAGGGTTCTTGCGGCCAAAAGGAAGAAAGAAGGCCCATGCTACTTTGCCAGGGACTAAGCGTACGGATATTGGTCATATGCATGACGAGCAGGAAACTCCCGCACCAGAAGAAGAAAGGAGGCCTTGATAACTTTTTGTTTGTATGATTTCGAGGAGATGATTCTACCAACAGTGGTTCCGGAACCCATCATTCTGCTTCACCTCTTACTACCATCATTCTGGATGATGTTGACCCTACGGTCGGCAGAGGTAGCCTGGTTTTAGAGTCCTTTAGGCGTAAGGAAGACGATGTGGACCGCAGTCTTGATAATGTAGATGATGGTACTAAAGCTAACTCTCCTCCTGTCGACCACTCCCTTAGACCCTAACACTCTAACCGTTCTGACGAAGATACGCATGTTCATTCCGGTGGAGGTGGGTTGCATCATGACAAAGGGGACGAGCATACTCATAGGCATGCTTCTGGTTCTTTCGGTAAATGCTTTACTCTCTTTCTTTTCGCCTTTTCTTTCTTATTTTTGTTCACCTAACTTTGTTTTATTCCAGGTCATGTGGTGAGTTCTTCTTCCGGTGGTTCAGGACGTTTGGCCTTTCCCAAGCAGAATCCCGGTGGTGATGGCACTGGTTTGATCCTCTTTCCTGGTTAAATAATTGATGTGCTGTCGTGTAGGGTCAATTATTTGAGTATCAAGTTTTAAATTTATATTTAGCCGACAAGCCTAAAACAACACTTTAACGGGCAGTGTACCCGGTCAAGATGAAGTTTTTCGGTAAGTAGGGTGTCGAACACTAAGAGTGAAACATTAATCCTATATTCCTTCAGTATTTTAATTAGTGCTAATTAGTGGTTAAACCTATGCTATATACGTTGTTCTAATGATATGGGGGTTTTCAGCCTGAGAGACTGGCACAGGTTTGGTGGAGACAAATACCAATTCAATAAACAATAAACACAAAAGAAGAAAATCAGAAGATAGAAAAGCGGTACAAGCCAAATGATAGAAAACTGTATTAGCCATATTAAATCCAATTTAATGTTGGTTTGTTTGTTTTAGTGCAATGATTTACTTATCTCGAAGCGGCATATCATTCTTAAGACTTAGGCGGGACATCATTCTAAGACCTAGACACGATTAATTTTGTTACAATTAACGTATCCGCTTAAAGCATCCTTTTGTTTAATTATAATCTATCTTAGGGAATCAAAGCAGTGGTGATCCTGTCAAAACCCTAGCCCAATGGGACTTTACCCACTTATTGTTTGACGGTGTTTTATATACTGGTAGACCACTATTCAAATCTTTATCAGTTAATTACGAGAATGATTGCTGAAACACAAACGAGTCACCTACCGGTCCAACTAAGCTCATAGTTCAAAGACAAAGACAGAACTTTATTTGTGATCCTATTGGTCCAGTGATATAAAACACGATATGGAGAGTGATGAGGTGTCATTTTATACACTTTTTCAAGGTCATTTAACCCTTAAAATCATGTGTTTATGCCCAAAATAGGTACTTAATCGTTCCTTTTCAGGTATTTCTCATTTGGATGACATTTGGATGAATTACACATAACTTGGGCTCATTTGGAGAAGAAACGGACAAGATTACGAACCAACACCAAGACTCTTGAAGATTTTTGCTCACAGAGCTTAGAGACGGCGTCACAAGCCATACACGGCGTCGTCACAACTCATCAAGTGACGGTGTCACATCATTTCATGATGGCGTCAGCCCGCACCGACTCAAACGCAGATCTTGAAGATTCTTCTTATGACGGCGTCACGGCTAAAACGCGACGCCGTCGCGTTGTTTTTCCTATATATACAAACCCGAATTTAGGGTTTTGAGTGTGTAACTTTAGAATAAAAAGAGGGTACGAACCCTAGTTTGTTTAGCAGTTGTAGGAGACGATTTTAGGGCCTAAAAACCCTATTGTACTTCTTCCAATTCATATTTTAACCAAGTAAGGTTTACTTAATTATTCAATATGTCTATGTGTTGTTTGATTTATTATTCTTGCTTTATCTTTAACATGCTTGGCTAAACCTCCTATTGTGTTTATTTATGATTGTATGAAACCTAGAATGTAGATCTTAGTGGTGTTGCTTCTTGTGATGGATGTGCACGTTAGGTCTTAGAAAACCAGCTTTTGTCTGCATCGCTGTTGATATGTCTAGGGAAACGTGATTGTGTAGAAAGGATACCATCGGGTAACAGTCTTCATACTACCTTGCCCCCTAATATGGTTGATCCACTTTTAATATATTTCACATGCACTTAGTGTACTCCTAGGGGCCGTGTAATAGTCTTCATACTACCTTGCATGTGCGTTGCTCTAGCGGCATACTAAGTAGACGGCGGGTTCGTGTAATTCATTCATGCTTTAGGAAATAGTTACATAGATCATCACAAGTGTGACAAGGCAACAACACTAGGAGAAGCAATCTAGGGAGTAATACATGATTAAATAAACACAGTCTTTTATCTTATTGTTATCACCAGTAGCTTAGTTAATATTTAGTTTAAACAGCTAAAACCAAACCTCTCTCCAATTATATGATTTACTTGCTTTCCATAAAATATAAAAATACAAAAATAATCTTCTCTCAACCCTTAGAATTCTGTTAGACCGTGATCAAGCCTTCCCAACCTATTCCTCGAGTGAACGATAAACAACCCCGAGTCTTGCCTATACTACACTACAACGATTAGGTGCACTGCCTAGGGAGTTGTAAAACTTCTCGTGTAGAAGTCCTACGATGACCGCACATCAAGTTTTTGGCGCCGCCGCCTGGGGAATAGTTAGGTATTGATCATAGTTTAGCTTAGTTCTACTTGCTTGAATCCTTTCAAGTAAGACTTTAATTCCCGCACATTAGCTTTCTTGTAGTCTATCTTTTCTTTGTGTGTTTGTTCGTAATTGCCATTGACTATTCCATTCTTCATCATGGAGAATGCGAATCCACCACCAATAAGTAACCGTCCTATCCTACCAGCTGCGCTACGCGCACGATTTAACCAGGAGCTCCAAGAGCTACAAAAAATTTCGGCCTTTGTTGACTCTCGCCTAGAGAGTATTGAGCAATTCCTCAATCACTTCACCGACCAACCCAATGAGACCAGTATTAACGACCCCGAGACCGATGATGGATCGGTAGAGACACCTCTTGTCTCCCCCTTCCCTCACTCTGACAATGACTCGGATGATGAGGAAGTTCTCATTGAGTTAAGTGAATACGAAAACGCAGGAACACTACGCCGAGAAAGAATAATCAATAGTCTTGACGGGGATGACCTCGCATTTGAATGTATGATAGGTTTTAGGAAATTCACTGCCTATCTCGACCCTTTTCTACCAATGAATATTATCTCGCGTAAAGCCTATAATACAATAATGGTAGATAGACTAGAGGGGACGGGAAAGAACCTAGTTGCCATTGTTAGGGATGTCTACGTGTTTGTAGGAAGTTTCACCTATATCACGTACTTTATTGTGTTAGAGGACATAGGAGAATTTATCATGAGCGACATGGCTGAAGTCTTGATGGGCAGACCCTTTAGAAGAATCACTAAGCTCAAATATGACGTCGCCAGGGGATTAGTCTCGTTTACCAAAATCTTCAACACATACACATATAGGATGCCACGTACAATACCTAGGCTCAAGAACTTCAACTGGAGTAAAGTCCCACCACTGCTAGAGCTTAGCCAAAATGATTTGATGAACGGATTCAGGCACCCTTATGAAAAGAACAAATTTATGTATAAGAACTGCTTAAACCTAGGGCCAGAATACCAAGTGGATGAAAATATGAAGGAGTGGCTCATTCGTGGGCACGTAAATGTCCATGAAACAACGTAAAGACGTGTGACTTCGAGTCTAGCTACAAGACTCGTTAATAAAGAAAAGCACTTCTTGGGAGGCAACCCAATTTTCTTTTCCTGCATATTAGGAGTGGCATATGTGTTTTAATTCTTCACTATTTGTTTTATTATGTTTGAATTATCTTGTAATCATGCTTTGCATTGTCTTTAACCTCGTCTTAATTTCAATCAAAGGTATCTTGCAAACAATAAGTGTAGGGGAATTTATCCGGCTTTTGAGCCAAATTCAAACATGTTAAATGAATTGTTTAGATTAATTCACGTCAGTATCGAGTCATATGATTGAGTTGTTAATTCTCAGGTTTTATACAACAATTTATACAGAAACTAACTTATGGAATCAAGTGCAGGAAATTTTTCATCAAAAATAAAAATTTCGTTTTCACAGACGGTGGAGACGGCGTCGCGATTAACACTTGACGCCTTCACCACGACACCTGTGACGGGGTCACACCAATCCCGACAGCATCAAACGCCCAGGTCTAGAAAACTCAAAAGTTTTTAATTAATTTTGAAAATAAAACTTGTGAAACATTTAATATAGGTATTCTTCTGTATAAACCTGCAAAACCTGATAAGTTTAACAATTCTTTCATTCTATATATCGAGCCGAACCCTAAACTCATATTGTATATTGGTAAATCGCACATTTTATGCTTGATATAGTTTTCTATGTCTTTGATTACAAGTTATATTTGATGAGAAGAAGCTTGAAAGTTCTTAGGAAGTTTCATTGGATGATTATCAGAGGACAGTCTAACCAGTTATCGCATGTTTCTTCTCCATTATTGAGTAAACCAAGAGAGTATTAGTTTCTTTTCCTTGTTTTCTTTTCCCTTTATCTGTTTTAACGGGTACTTTCAGAGAACATTGGGGACAATGTTCAAAATAAGTGTAGGGGGAAATAAGCCATATAAACTATTCTTTCATTGGTCATTTGCTTTATCCTTAAAAAGATGGGTAATATATCAAAACATAGCATACAAGGGTGATTTTTACCAAAATTTAATTTTTTTTACGACACATACCAACGAAAACCGAGTATTACTAGCGTCCAATGGATAGGAATTTATATGACTAGCACAATAACCCTTAAAATTCCACCTCAAAAATGTGAGGTTCGCCCTTAGATCTTTAGAAATTCGGGTACCTATCGTCGGTAACCCAAGATGATTTTATCTTTACCCGGTTCGAGTTAAGGAGTGAGCAGTCACACGTGTCTATTCCGTCATTACGGATGTGTACGTGTAGTCTTCGTCGCCTTTTCTGGAATGTCTGGTGTTAGTAACATTCATATGAGTGTACCGGTAATATATTAAATTCTAGAACTTGTTTTTGTGATGCATCCCGAGACCGCATAGTAGGTATTAGGATTTGCTTGATAAGTGACATTAGGATTAACCCATTTTTTAAACCTGTAATTGTTATGATGGTCACCTCGATCATATAACTATCCCACACCCTTGCCATGCTGTGACAATCCATCAATTTTAGGTTGTTATTTTATTCTCGAGTATTAATTATAATTTTCATTTTTATGTTGAGATATGAACTCACGACTAACCGGGAAGAAATTAGGGCTTACACTTGTAATTTAAGTAACGTTTATGAAGAACCGGCGAATCCTACGTTAAGCATCGACGTTTTTATTTTCAAAATGCCGTAGATAAAATTTTGTTGCATTCGTTTTTATTTTTCGTGTCTCGTACTATTTTTACGTTTTACGAAAAACGGCTTCAAATCGTACCTTTTTAAATATCGGACTTTGATAATACCCGCATTTACAAATTGTGGGTCAAGTTTTTAACTAAATTAAAAACTCAACCCACTTAAATATCACCCCATTGGGGCGGAAATTACTAAGTGGGAGGTGCCACTTAGTGATTGAACCTCATCTCAAAGGTTATACACTTGGCAATCCCTTCTGAGCACATATAAGGCTCATCTTTGACCATCTCACACACACAAGTCATACTTTGAACAAAAATTCTGCATTTTCTCTCTTCCTCTCACCCCCTTGACGCCACACACACACCACAAACAACCATTTTATAAATTTTTGAAGATCAAAGATTAAGCACACTAGTGAATATGACTACCTAGTGTAATCCTTGCATTTTTGAGGTGATTTAAAGAGGTTTTTATACAAGTTGGGGCTGAAGTTAAACAAGTTTTTATCAAGTTTTTGAGTAATAAAAATGGTGATCTAAAATAATTTGGGTGAAGATCAAAGTTGGAGTAGAAGAGTTATATTGTTTTTTTATCAATTGATCATTCTCATCATTTATCTGGTGTAAAACTCTACTTGTTTTCATTATTCTTGTATTTATGATTCCCTTATTGTATATGTAAATGTATGATATATTATTATCAGAGGTGATATTGGTCCTATGTCATGCATAGATCTAGGTTAAAATGGCTTAATCAACTATTGAAACTAGCTAGAAATCACTAAAAATTATAGGCTGATGTTAACAGTAAGTTCTGGAATTTTGAGTAACTTTGAGAGTTTATTTGAACACTCTAGGTTGTAGACAAATGTCTTGTGATCATGTAGCAAATTGGATCCCCATTGGAATGTAAAAATTGAGTAAGTTATGGACAAAATACTAAAACTAGTGGATTCTGACCTTGCTATACAGATGACACAAAAGGTCATACTTACGTACTGAGTTGGTTAAAAAGTTAAAACTATAAGACCTAGATAAAATCATGTAGGTTCTGAACCAGTTGGATGGTCAACCAATTCATTATGGTTTATAAATGGCATAAAAAATGGTGAAAGTGAGATTTCAGTCCGAATTTGTAACTTGGCCTTTATGTATAAAAGTAACCCTATGTATATGTATGACTAAAAGATGTACTAAAATGAGTTTAAATCTGTAAAGTGGACTTAAATATGAAGCCAAGTATATAAATATATAAATTATACCATTTACGGTTTATAAATTACGACTATTTTCGTAAACATAAAAGTATACAAAATTTACTACTACCCGAACACTATACTATGTAAAGCGATTTTTGTAACTAAAACTCGAGGTGGTAGGACCCACTTCTTGGGAGTTTTTAAAAGTTAACTTATTGATAATAAACATGTCCCGACCTCGAGAACCCGAAAATTTATAATAAGACTCATTTACAAGCTTGAATGGGCCATAAGGCCGAATTGGGCCACTAGGCCCAATGTATTAAAATAGACATATTGGACTTGGCTTTAAGCCCAACCCACTTGGGCTTAATTAATGGGCTAAGACCTGGTCTTGGGTTAATAATATCAACCTAATAACTTAATGGGCTTGCTTAATGGGCCTATTGGGCTTTTGGACCAATTTGGACAATACTAGTAAAATGGCTAATAAAAACAAGTTAAAAAACCTAAAAACTTAAGTGTGTCAATAATTGAAATATCATCAAAAGCATGATCATCATATAAAAACTACATGTATACATAAACTTAATTTAATATATGAGTTTCGTTAATTTTTATCGACTAGAAAACCTACAGAACACCGTATTTAATCAATTTTGTATAATGGTCTCTGGTTTGATCGACGAGCTTACGCCCGAAGTTCTTATTCATCAATATTCTCGTCCGACATCACTAAGTAAGTTCATAGTCTCGCATTTTTACACTTTAATTGTTTTATAAACCCGCGAGGGAGATAACATGCTTGTTTTTAAAATAGAACACAAGGGAGATTGTATGCTAGTTGCCTGGATTATTATTATAAGTTAGCTTAACTCGCTAGATAAAAGACCTGCGGAAATCATGAATTGTTAATTGCCGGGAAATGGCATACGCTTATACATGGAATAGTACTATTTGGAGGCTGCCACCTCTAATCCGTGACGACTAGCTATCGTCAAGTGTCGGGAATATGACACAACGGATTGTCTTTTGTAATAGAGAATAATAAGCACTTCATAGCGAGTGTGTATATTAGTCAATACCTTGTTGGGAACCCCAACATATTGATATGGTAACGTTCAATGTCATGAGGCTTATAAATAATCCCCCGATATAACTTTGTTTGGCCACATCGTTATATCCTGATGAATATTGAGAAATGATACTTGTGTTCGGAAATTTTATTGTTTATATATATAAACTCTATGGATTCACTCAACATTATTGTTGACTTTTAGCATGTTTTATCTCAGGTCCTTGAAGGTAATTCGGCGATGGAGATATTGGTTGTCGCTTAATGGAAAAACCAAATGGTTTTGAAGGTCCAGTTAAATAAATGTCAGTCGAGGAATATTTCCAAAAACGTTGGTATGAAATTATGAAATGATTTGGGACCTAATGATTTAAACTTTTATTCGAATAAAGAATTTTAAAACGCTCTTTTCGAGGTCCCCCCCCCCGTATTCTATGCTTGAAGTTGTTATATTATGACGTAGCACCCCCAAATGACCTTTCCCTGAGATATATATAAAATGGGGGTTTACAAGATTGGTATCCAAAGATCTTAAGTAAGTAGAGAACAAAATATTTTCAAAAAAAAAATTGAACGAAAGGATTTTATGAAATCTTTAACTATAACTGTACAAGGCGAAATCTTCGAAGTATACCGATAGACAAGAATGGAGAAGGATTTATTTATTGATTATATAAATATATTATATATATATATATATATATATAATATATAATATTAATATATATATATATAATATAAATATATAATATATATAATATATATATATATAGGAAAAAAATATATGTTGATAGAATGAAATTTTCATTTATTTTGAATAAAATGCAATTAATGTAATTAATTTAATACTAAATACGAGATAATTTATACGACGCGATTGTCATGGAGAACCCTAATCATCCTAACGAACCGAACGAAGATATTCCTGAAGAAAATCCAGTTATTCCCGAGCCAAACCACGTTGAGGATGCCCATGATCCCAATGAAATGGTTGACATTCCCGATGATGAGGAGTTAGTAGATTATAATGAGGATGATGAAGAAGAACCTTAAGAAAGAACTACCTGAGGAAGATATCCCGAAGAAGAACCGTAAACCAAATATTGGGCAAGGTAATCAGTTTGCCCAACATCCACTAACCCACAGCCCGGTATTATGAATGGTTGGGGTTTAGAGAGGATATGATATGAAGAGGAATGTTTAATGAATGAGGATATCGATGATTGAGGAATTGAGATTGAGGTCCGATGACGATGCGAGTTATCTTCGCTTAATGAGAATGAGGGTGACCAAACCCCACCACCTAGAGATGAGTCTTCTGATTCTGAGCCACCTAATACGGAGTCATCTGATTCCGAGTCAGAGGACGAGGAGATTGATGTTGCACCCGAGGTTGATGTTGCACCCGAGGTTGATGTTGCACCCGAGGCTACTGTTGGGAACTATCTAAAACCCAAAACCTTATGCTAATTCGTGTACTTCCTTTTCCGAAGGGGCATAGTATGAGTAGGAGAGTCATCTTCTGCTCGTGACTTATCATATGTTGGTGGATTGGCTCCTTGGGCATTGAGACGTGATTTGGAGACGTCCCGTGCATAAGCTAGACTTACGGAGGCTGAGTTGGGTACATGCCAAACTGAGATTGCTCTTCTAAAGTCAAAGAATAAGATCGGGGAAAAAGAGAGATAATTACTTGATCATGATTTGAGAGATGTTAAGCGTACTTTGGGTAATGTTTTAGAGAGGTTGAAGGTGTTGGAGAGTGGGGAGAATACTACTTTGAAGAAAAGGTTGACTGAGACTGAGACTAAGTTGGCAAGGGCTCGTATGGAGCGTGATATTGCTAAGAGGAGGTTACATGAGTCCCGAGTGTGGAATAAGATATTCTACTCGGATATGGTTCGTATAGGGGCTGTTCCGAAGCCGCCATCTGAAGATGAAGACACTGAGCGTCCGAGAAAGAAATCGAAGAACTCTACTTCTGATGGGACCGAGGGACCTTCCGAGCCACGTGGACCACCTAGTGACTCTTAGTAGATTAGTTTATCATTTGTAGTATCTTTTGTAAATCACTAACTAAACTGCGATGTCAGTTAGTAGGACTAGTCTTTTGGAGTTGTATAGCATTAGATGGTGACATGTAATGTATGACAATGCAACTTGTAACTTATTGGTGATTAATGAAATGACTATCTTTTGGTTCTAATTCTACATTGTGTTGTTGTTACCTTTCTTTTCTTGTTTCTTCTAAATTGTTCCTTTTGCTTAATACAATCATTGAATGAATACTCATTATGATTTGATTTGTGTTATAACAGGATCATGCCGCCAAAAGCAATGTCTGAGGCACGTATGCGCGAGGTTATTAGGGAACAAGTTGCCACATCTATGGCTGAATTTATGGCAAATATGAACCGCGGAGCCGGTGGCGATGGAGCCGGTGGTGCTGGAGCTGGTGGTGCTGGAGCCGGTGGTGCTGGAGCCGGTGGTGCTGGAGCCGGTGGTGCTGGAGCCGGTGGTGCCGGACCAGCAGCGCCCGAAATTACTGGGTGTACTTACGTAACATTCATGAAGTGTGACCCACAACCTTTTAAAGGCACCGAAGGTGCCGTGGGATTATGTCAGTGGTTTGAGAAACTAGAATCTGTGTTCCGAATCAGTGATTGCAAAGAAAGGGATAAGGTGAAATTTGCAACTGCTACTCTCCAAGGTCAAAGCATATTTTTGCCATTTTTGGTCTGTTTTGGGCCATTTAGGGACATTTTTGGTATTAACGGATATGTGTATTTTACACCTATCAGGATGACCGAGGAATTTTGTCCTCGAAGTGTGTTGCAAAGGCTGGAGCAAGAATTTTACAACTTGAAGTTAAAAGGGAATGATATTGATGGGTATACAAACCGATTCCATGAATTGGCCTTGTTGTGTCCTAGAATGGTGGAGCCTGAGCAGGTGAAGGTGGAGCAATATATTCTTGGGCTGTCGAAGAATATATGTGGTGATGTGACATCATCGAGGCCTGCTGGTATTGATGAGGATGTCTGTATGGCTTCTCAGCTCATGGGACAAATAATACAAGACAAGACTGATGAGGTTTCTAAGGGTGAACAGAGGAAAGGTGAAGGAGATCGTGGTGGTCGTGGTGACAACCGACGCGATTACAATCGTCGACAAAACCAAAGAAGGGCTAATGGTGGAGCCATGACCAATGCTGCACCAAATGACAACGAAGTTTGTCCAAACTTCAAGAATAAGAAGCATGCTGGGGATTGTTAGAAATGTGGTAAGTGTGCTAAGTTGGGGCACAAGACTGCTGCTTGTTGGAGCCTCGACAGAAAAGATGTGACTTATTTTAATTGCAATGAAAAGGGTCACCGAAAGAGATATTGCCCTAAGTTGAAAAAGAATGGACAAGGTGGAAATAACCGTGGAGTTGTTTACAAGTTGGGAGCTGTGGATGCTCAGCAAGATCCGAAAATCGTTACTGGTACATTTTTACTCAATAATCGATAAGCTACTGCTTTATTTAATTCGGGTGCCGATAAAAGTTTTGTGTCTACAAATTTTAGTACCCTTATTGATAGTGAACCAGTTGAGTTAGATACTTGCTATGAAGTCGAATTGGCCGATGGAAAAGTAGTAAGTACCAATAATGTATTAATAGGGTGTACACTAAATCTTTTAAACCGTTCTTTTCCAATCGATTTAATGGTAATAGAACTAGGAAGTTTTGATATCATTATTGGGATGGATTGGTTATCACTATATGATGCCGCTATTTTATGTGGAGAGAAAAAGGTTAGAATTCCCCTGGAAGGTAAGACGTTGGTTATCAAAGGCGATAGAAAAGTTCCCGATTGAAGATCGTTTCTTGCATTAAGGCTCAAAAGTATATCAAGAAGGGTTGTGAGCTATTCTTAGCTCAAGTAGCTGAACAAGAATCGAAGGAGAAGCGATTAGAAGATGTTACTGTTATTCAAGATTTTCCCGAGGTATTCTCCGAAGAATTTCCTGGACTTCCGCCACCCAGGAAAGTTGAATTCCGTATTGATCTTATTCCCGTTGCTGCTCTGAAATGAAGGAGTTGTCTAAGAAACTACAAGAGTTGTTGGAGAAAGGTTTTATTCGACCGAGCTCGTCACCGTGGGGAGCTCCAGTCTTGTTCGTGAAGAAGAAGGATGGATCGTTCTGAATGTGCATTGATTACCGAGAACTGAACAAGTTGATGATCAAGAATCGATATCCATTACCGAGGATTGATGACATATTTGATCAGCTGCAAGGTTCTAGTGTTTATTCGAAGATTGATTTACGGTCTGGTTATCATCAACTTCGTATCCGCAAGGAAGAGATTCCAATTACAGTGTTTAGAACTCGTTATGGACATTATGAGTTTCAGGTAATGCCTTTTGGACTGACTAATGCACCTGCAGTATT